>LZPO01066523.1:74162-87795 GCA_001675575.1 Neotoma lepida
CCCACCCCCAGTGACACACTTCCTCCAACAAGGCCATACATCCTACTCCTTCTCAAATAGTGCCACTCATTGTTGACTAAGCCTTCAAATCTATGGGCCTATTGGGGCCATTGTTATTCAAACTACCACAATATTGCATGCAGCAGTTTATGTAGTTATTTCCTTTTTACTTTCCTGTCTGAGGAATCAACACAAGCTCCTGTCACATCTACCATAAGGTTCTGGGAGTAAAGACATATTCAAACCGTACATACAAAATGAATGATTATCCAGTAAATCTTTGGTACCCATGTTTGGGAAATTCTCAACTATAGAACACCTCATTCCTACTTCACATTGGATAATAGGAAGTTACCATTCTCAAATGTGGACTCTCCNAAGAACTAAGACAAAAGGATATGCTTATCTGATTTTGAGCAGTGTAAATAATTAATCCTAAGTCATTTGTTGTCAGGCTAATGGGATCTTGCTGGAGTGACAGTAGCTCCCATGACTCTCTATGGCCAGGTGGTGAGGGAATCTGAATCCCATCTAGGGAGGACAGCTTGAGGATATGTGGCTGTAACTTTCATAAAAGAATTTGTATGAAAAAGAAGCAGGCATTCTGAATATCCTTAGATATTAAAGGAACTAAGACAGAAGAGGATTAGACTGACTCTAAAGGTCTCCAAGGAACCTTTCTGGAGATAATAAATACCAGTGAAGGGAGATGAATATTTACTTAAAATAAAGGAGAACAGACTATCCAGAGATTTCCACTGGAGCTACTGAGTCTCCTTTTCCTTGGTGCATTCAAGAAGTTGTGTAACTCTTCCAAATGACTTAGGTGCTTCCAACACAGCAAGGCTACACCTAGTATTTTTCCAGCCCTAAGATGACTTGATTCTACCATAATAACAGGAAAAATGCACAGAGTACTTATCACACGCAGGGTCCTGCTCTACACATTTTATATGTATTACCTCATTTCTTTGTCACAATAACTATTATTACAGCCATGACTAAAGACAAGAAAACTGAAGGAGAGAGACATTAAATAATTTACCCTGGTTCTCACAAGTAATAAGTATNTGATACCAGGAAATCTTTTCCCAGAGCCTAGTCTTTTATTTTGTCTTTCATAATCCCATGACAGATCTAAGTCCAAAATGGGAGAGGCCCTACCTAATAAAGGGAACAATAGGTAAGGGAAGTAGGGTGATCTTAGGATTGTGCTAAGACAATGCCATTTTGCAAGTCAAAAGGAACAGGCCTTGGTGAATGAGAATTTTAAAGCCTGGTTCTGGATACTTTTGTGTCTGGACCCCATGTGACAGGGACAAGGTAGGAGGCTCTAAAATGTGTAAACTATGTCATATTTAGAGAATCATACATTTTTCTTATAAACTAAATCCTGTGCACCATGCCCACCACAAATCCTGTGCAACATGCCCACCATGGAGACTAAACCCTGAAGCTTACTACTCTTGCAATGTTAGTGTAGGTGTTATTGTAGGTATTCTCTCAAACCAAGAGAGGACACAAGGGAGCAGCAGGTGTGATGTGGGGTGCTTCTGATGTCATGAAGAAGAGAGGTATGTGGGGGAAATGGGGGAGCAGGAGGGAATCAAGAAGCAACAGTGTAGGGCATCAGAGTTGAGCTTTAAGGGCACTAGATGGAAACAGTCAAGTATGGCGAACCTGATACTGAACACAGGTGTCTTGCTCTGCTCCCGTTCTGGTCTCTGGGAAAACACTGTTCCATGCAATGTGCCTGCATCTGCACAGAGAGGAGAGGAGAGGAGATCCACTAGTGGGATCTAGAAGTTACTGAGCATTCATGAAGTAGGACATGGAAAGTAAACTGTGAAGAACCAGAAGAGTCATGTGGAGATCCCTTCTTGAGAAATGAGATTACCCATAGAAGCAAGAGTGCAGCACCCAACCTATGAGGAGGCTGGAGAGCTCAGCTGGGAGCAACAGATGCTGTTCACTGGCAAAAGTAAGTGCAAGAGCACTGTNAATCTCATCAGCGAGGATAACGGTTAGTCCTCATTGTCAACTTGACCAGATAGTCAATCAATTAGGAGATGCTCCTGCAGGCGCATCTTTGAGAGTATTTCCAAAGAAGCTTGACTGAGGAGGGAAAACCCATGCTGAATTTGGATAGTACCATATCATTGCTTGGGATACGGGACTGAATAAAAAGGGGAAGACAAAAGCCANCTGAGTGTCAGCATCCCCCATCACTGCTTCCTGAGTCCACAAGAGGTACNGGTCCTACCCACACCTTCCCACAGCTCTCTGGTCACTGAGATGAGTAACTAATGCAGAGGGAAGGCTAGAAGAAGCATTGGCCATGACCAATGAAAAGAGAAAGAACTAACAGAAGCCGACTCCTTCTGTAGACTTAGGATTGTGTGCTGACAGTAAAACACAGCCTGCAAGATTCAGGAGTGCAGGCATCAGGGCTCAAGCTGGAACTTGAGGTTCATACCATTATCATAAAACAAAAGCTACTTTCCTTACCCAAATACTATCTTGGAGTAAAAAACCANCCAGACATACCTGAATAAAAATAATGATAATGTTTTATAAATATAGAAATGAAGTTAGGCAAGGAAAAGCTAATTCAAAATAATGACACTGCTTGTTTAATTGGTTTAAAATAGACTCCCTTCATCATCTGTAAACATGTGTGGTTAAGAAGGTAAATGGCAAACTGTTGAGAGCAGTTATAATTCGCATCTAAACCTTAAATAAAGTTAAATTTCTTGATCTATTTGTACATGGGTTGTAATTTATAAAGATATTTAATTGATTTAGGAGATATTTCTCTTTGTTTGAAATAAATCTAATAGAAAAAAACCAAGCCAGCAAAAGTGTCTAGTCTAGTAATGGCTGTGAAATGTAAGGCCTTCAGACTAGACTCTTGACTCTTTTGACTCTTACCTGATGTCGGCTCCCTGGGGACTAGCATCAAAGGTAAATTTCAGTTCCTGGTACTTACTGATTTAACATTTGCCAAATGCNTTCTGAGCTGGAACCTGCCGAGTCACTCAGCCATCTCATTACAATTTACCACCGAGTATCCTTGAGCTCACATATGTTATTAAAGGTGTATGAATGCAATAAAGATAACTACTTTAATCTTGTAACGAGCACTTCTGCTCTGCTGCCTCATTTTAAGTTAGTGCANATGTTAGAAATTCTCACATAGAACACCATGTTGGAAAGAAAATGCTTGAAAAAGGAACAGGCCATATATGCATTTCAAAAACATTAAAAGGGTGTTTAATTTCATACATTAAAGATGCTGTAATTTGTATAGGTCATAAACTTTGGGGCTAAGGCAATACAAAGGAAAGTGGAAAATTATAGATAAGTTCAATCCACACAATCAACTACGTTTTGAAAACATTTCATTTTAACTCAGCCTGACTCAAAATTGCAATTTGGTTGCCTCCCCTCAAGATGTCTAAGCAGGAAACATTATGCCTCCTTGGAACCTTAGCGATCGCCTATTGAGTTAGTGTCCTATACTTTGAGGGATACTAATATACAAAATTGTTAACCAAAATATTAGCAAGTGGAACAATATTATAGAAAGAAAGTTGAAAGGTGTATTGTAAAGCTTCGTTGATGTTTAGGGGGAAGCCAGAAATAACATATGTGTAAGTTCTTGACTTTGTGTGTACATTTGGAATACAAACTGAAAAAGATGAGCATCTCAAATCCTGTGTTGACTCTCAGTGAGGCCAGTTTCACAATGATAAAGAACCAACGTGCTTAGCAGAAAATTGAAACCTCCATTAGATGAGGGCCTGATAAAACCAGATCCAGACACTCTGAGGGCTAAGGGGCTGTATACAGTATGTGTCTCTCTGATTTAGCTAGTTAAAAATTAAATTTGAGCTACCTAATCTTTGAGGAACTCTGGGCACTGGAGGAAATGGGGGGAGAGGTGACCATTAACAGGTAGACTAAATACAAACTGAAAACAGATTATTGGAAATTACACAAGGATTTTTCATACATCCATAGTTTTAGTTAACCATNCCTAACCCATGTCTTCTATTCCCTCACTCCACCCCTGCCTACATTTTTTAACTCCCTCGTGTCCTCTCTCTTCTTCCAGTCAATGTGTTTTACTATTCTGTGGTGGGTTGAATGAGAAATGCCCTCCCCCCATTGTCTCCAGCATGGGAACACTTCAGTTGGTGGCACTGTGGGAGGTTTAGGAGGTGTGACTTTACTGGAGTAGGTATGTCACTGGAGATGGGGGTTGGCAGTTTCAAGTTTAAAGATTCATGCAATTTCAATTTTTTTTCTTTTTGCTTCACACTTGTGGTTCAAGGTGTAATCCCTAAACTTCCTGTTCCTGATGCCAGGTCTACATTTAGCCATCATGGACTCTAAGCCTCTGGAACCATCAGCCCAAATAAACGCTTGCTTCTCTAAGTTTCCTTGACCATGGTGTTTTATCACAGCAATAGAGAAGTACCCAGTACATAACCTTTCCAATTATATTTTCAATTGGGTTACAAGAGAGTAGGATGCCATATGGCTTTTCCACACATCTTTGATTTTTTATTAATCCTCTCCCCAACTCCCTTGTTTTCCCATAGCTGTTTACCCTTTTCCAGCCCCAGTATCCTGCCTCTCTATTTTCATCTACGTGTTTTCCTCCATCCTCCCTTCCCTTAAAGCAACNCTCCTGCCCAGTGGAGCCTTTTTAGTTTCCTGACTTCCATATGTACTCTGTGTTAAACACACAAAACAAAATATTTGAAGCTGAAATCCAGATATGAGAGAGAAAAATGTACACACAATGGAAATCCTCAAATAATAAATAAAAATGTTGTTTAAAATTATACATGAACTCTTAGAAAAGGAGTTTTTGTCATTGTCCAGTGAACTTTCTTTATTCTCTTACTAGAAATGTCTGTCAACAGACTATGATAAATATTGCCTAAATAATGTTAACAAAATATAAAAAGGTAGACTGTAGTGTCATTGTGAACAGCAAGGTCTTAGTTAAAAGGAATAACAATTCCTAAAATACATTGAATAATTGGTTGCTCATAACCTAAAATAACATATATAATGGAAATCAGTAAGAGACAACTTTGTCGCTATCTGATGGGTAAGCTTATGTCTTGCAATATAGTTTTTGAGAAAGAAGTCAGGCTCTTCTGACAAATATATCAATAGAAGTTAGCAAACCCAATTTAGAAAGTGTTGAGTCACCATTAATTGTTATGTTTTAGAAACTTAATCTAAAAGAAGATAAATAAGATGGCTAGCTCATGAGTTTGAATTGTATTATCAGAATTCCAAGTTCCTCCCCATCTTTTCTCTCCAGCTGAGATAGGAAGCTGCCCATGGTTGTCCTAGTTCACAGTTGCTTCAATGGCTCACTGTGTCAGATAATATTGTTTCTTCTGACAGTCCAGGGGATTTTGTGCAAGGCACCGGTTGCCATTCTTTGAGCTACAATCTTTTAAGTAACTGAGGTGGGTGTATTGGAGGCTTCTCTTGGCCAGGCAGAGTGAAGGTCAACTTCAAACCAGAAGATAAGACAGCAACAGAGAAAGAAAGTTTCAACTAAATCACGAAGGACATGCAAACCATCACAGGGCGTGCCAGCTCCGAAAGGATGGACAAATTGACAGGGAAATGGAGGAGTGCAAACACAAAGGGAGAGTTGAGAACCATGACTGGGTAGACAAGATGGCTCAATGGGTAAAGGCANTAGCCACCAAACCTGACCCTCAGTTCAACGATTCTTCAGACCCCACATGTTGGAAGGAGAAAACTGATTCCTCCAAGTTGTCCTCTGACTTTCACATGTGTGTATGCATAGGGACATACACACACACACACACACACACACACACACACACACACTATAATTTAAAACTAGCCAGCACACTTGCCCATTAACTGATGAGAAAGGTCAGAGGCCGTGCCATGACAGTCAACTGCTTTGGGGAGCCTGACTATCTGTACTCCACTTAATATTAATCCCTATGCTAGGGTCCAAAAATCTCATGTGCATTAAACACACACACACACAAAAAAAACATTTTTGTAAGAAAATAGTTTTATGTGTATAAGTGTTTGCCTACATGTGTGTGTGTGTGTGCACCACATGCGTGTGGTGCCTACAGAGGCCAGAGGAGGGCATAGGATGCCCTGGAACTGGAGTTACAGATGGATGAGTGANCTGCGGTATGGATGCTGGGACTCAACCCTGGGTTCTCTGCAAGAGCAGCAAGTGTTCTTAACCACTGAGCCCTCTCTTCCAACCCCATTTTAATGACTACAAACTGAAGTAGTCTGTGGCATTTTGAAACAATGAAAACAAACAGAAGCAATAATAGGTGATGACTAACTAACAAATTAATTGACAAAGGAAAGAAATACTCACCTACAGTGCAGCAAGGAGGCACTGATAGGAGGCTCTGTGGCCTCAGGAGTCTTAGGAAAGAATTGAAGTTTAGTCAGAAACTATCCAGAAGACAAATATGGTGTCATGAAGGCTGGAGGCATATCGTAAGAGGGAACAAAGGAAGGACCAGAGGTGACCAGCTGAAGCTGGAGAGGGCAAGCATGTTGTTGCGTGAAGGAGGTGCTGGCATCTGACTTAGCTGGTCTGAGGTTAGAAGTTTCCATTCCAGGTTCTACTGGACACCAAGCAGATGAGAGAGCTGGGGACCTGCAGACTAGTGGCCAAAGTATGTCTTCCTGTGGTTCACTGGCCTGTGGCCAGAGTGTGGATGTGGAGTCACCCAAAGCATCCCAGGAAAAGAAAGAAGGAGGGAGGATTAGAGCAAGGTAGATGGAGTCAAAGACTCCTGGTGTGTGATAATTTTGAGTGCTATTGAGGCCAAGGATGAGATCGTGAAAATACACTATGAAGCCAAGTGAAAGAGTCTCTATGGAACATGGGAGCCAAACAACTCGAATTCTAGCTAAGGGGCTGGACATCTTCCTGGATGTTAAAGTCATGGGACGATGACAGGATTCAAGGTGGAAAAGCGTGAGTCAGAAGCCAGTGTGCAGTGATTTGAGGGTAGTGGTTTGCAATCATGGTCATTAACAATAGGAAGAAAAGGTTTAGGAGGTGGGACCTGAGGGCAGGAACCTCAAAGAAGAAAGGTGTGCAGAGAGTGAACTAATTAATGGTCAATGGATAACAAGAGTGAGTAGTTTCCAAACACTGCTGTAAAAAAAATACCACAAAGTTACAGTTTTAGAAGCCAAAGTTTGAAAAGAGTCCGTGAAGCTGAATTCATGGTGTAGACAAAACCAGTCTTAGTCTGAGGTTCTGGGAAAGACTTCTGTGCTTGCTGAGGTGAGCCTCCAGTAGACTCCCATGCTTGCTGAGGTGAGCCTCCAGTAGACTCCCATGCTTGCTGAGGTGAGCCTCCAGTGGCTTCCCATGTTTGCTGGGGTGAGTCTCCAGTGGCTTCCCATGCTTGCTGGGGTGAGCCTCCAGTAGTTTTCCATATCCATCTCTTGCTTAGTGACTTCATAATTCTGTCCCTGCAACTTTGATCATGTGGACTCCTCCTCTCTGTCTACATGTGCCCTTGAATCTCCCTCTGATTCCAGTTTCTGGAGAGAGATGTGGCTACACTTGGCACCCGCTGGATAATCTGAGTAATATGTGTATCTTAAGGTCTTCATTCACATCTGCAAAGCAGTAGGCACTTCTGAAGAAAGAGACAGGACCTGGGAGAGATTTCTCCAGCCATGTTTTGTAGCATTGGAACAGGAGTCGTTCAAGTGTGTTGGTAGAACAGCTGATGTACAGTGGGGCTGCCCAAGGTCAAGGTCAGGGGTAGGCAATGACTACTCCATGTAAGCAAAACAGGAAGTAGCAATGCCTGGGGAAACAGGACAGTGAATAGAAAATATTCTATACGGTTCACTCTTTCATCCTCAGCAATGGGTGACAGATCCTAAAATGTGATAGGTACCTAGAAATACGTAATGCCTAGATTAGATAAAAAAAAAAAATGGCATTTCCAAAAGCCAAGTTTCACCATCATAACAACCATGGGTGTTACTATTAGGACAGTGCACCCTTCCCTGCTCTACTAGTTGGGTTTGTACTGCTGTGAAGAACTACTGACCAAAAGCATGTTGGGGAGAGAAGGGCTTGTGTGGCTTACACTTCCACATTTCTGTTCATCATCGAAGGAAGTCAGGACAGGAATTCAAACAGGCAGAAACCTGGAGGCAGGAACTACTGAATCTTGTACAGAGGCTGCTAAGCTGCCCAAGCTTCCTATCTAGTTGGAGCCTTGAGGTGCCACCAAAGCTACCTTGTGCAGATGGTGCTTAGAACAAAGAAATGGCGGAGGAAAGCGTCTAGGAGGAAGGGTTAGAAAGTATGGAAGCAATTCAAACAATAATCAGTGCAGAAAGGGCTGGGAAGGAAACCAAACCCCATATGGATGCTGAGGAAGAGACCTGAATTTGGGGCACCAGCAGTTAGTGGGGTGCCGGATAGAGAGATAAAACATCAGGAATCCTGAGTCTATCTGGGGCCAGGCAGATGGCTCTGTGGGTGAGGGCAGCTGCACATGGGGTCTGTCTCACATGGTAGAGAGAAAGAACAGGTTATCCTCTGACCCACACATTTGCAATGGCACGCACATGCTCACACAAATTTATAAACACACATATAAATATTTTTTAAAACAGAACACTGAATCTGCTCTTTTCTGGGGCTTCACCTTGACCAGTGGGTTGGAAGAAGAGCCATAAGCTGTCAGAATCAACTTAGACAACATAAAATACAGTTTGTCTTGTCCTGGGTAAGTCAATTTCTGCCTCTGGTCCTTTTGTACCTCATGATGATGTGTCTTAGTATCACCAGCCCCAACCTCTGACTGACTCTCAGGCAATCCGTCTCTTGCCCTTTGGGGGAATTGGCCTTCACAGTGAGTTATCCATTGCTTCGGTAAAAATGATCCAAAACTGTATGACCCTTCTGCTTTGCAATGAACTGCAATAGATCTTGTGACAGCTGCTGCTCAGGGCTAGATTGTAGAAGACTTATAGCTTTTGCAGGAAGTTCAGGTTTCCACATATATAGCTTCCTTTCAAGTAGGGTTTTTCCCAGTTTCCCCTAAACATCTGTAATCATTATACTGCATAGGCCAAGAAATCCGGCCTTCCCCAGCCTCTTCCCTTCAGTTCTTAAAATAACAGGCCAGCAGCATGCCAGGCCTCACATCTCTTGCCCATCTCTCTTGCAAATCTCACACCGGCAGGAGCCAGCCCTGGCTTTAAAAAGCTGCTCAATTTTTTTTGCTCCAAGAGAACTTGGAAAACAATCAGGGAAAGTTGTTTCCATTTTCAATGGCTTCTCTCCCACATGCCATGCTTGTCCCATGGCTACTGGAACCTGAAAGTCTGCCACACTTCCTGGGAAGATGTGCTGGAACGAACCAATTAGTATCCACCTAGTCATTGTTCACCTAGAGAGTGTACCGCTGAATGTCAGCCATGCGTGACAAGCACAGACTCCAGAGTCCTGCGAGGAGTCNGCATCCAAACCACAGATCAATCAGCCAAGAGGCTTTTCAAGTAAGGAAGCAGCCGGGGAGCCAGACTCGTGTTTCCCTCTCNTTCCAGTCACCCCAGCCTCCCCCACTTCTATGTGCACTCCAGTGGATGCTTCTACAAACAAAAGTGATAAGGGCACTCGGTTCCTTCAAACAAAGCCCAATAGGATCCTCGGTGGCTGCCCATTGATAAGTAAATGAAGCTCCCCTGCCTCTGCTGTAGAGTGATGCAGGCTGTGCCTGGGGACCTCAATAAAACTGTTGGTACAGACCAAAGTAGTTGAGAAATTTGTTTTCTTGTAACACCTGAAGCCACATAAGTCCAAAGAATATGAATGGAGGTGGGGTGGGGTGGGGACATACAGCAGCATTTTGTAAGGCCGTCTTTGAAATTCAGTGTCTTTCCTTAGCATGAGCCCATGTTTCTCTCTGTTTAAAGTATGGGGGAAGGGTGCCTTTGCTGCTCCATGAACACGTTTGAGAAAATCAAGATAGTATGACCAGCTAGCTCATCGCTAGACAACACACAAGCTGATGTGGACCCATCTTTGAGGCTCTGCTGCAGCATAACAGGGACCCAATTCTGTAGCCTAAACAAAAAACTGTGATGCTCTGCCCTTCCTCCATTCCTTGCTCTGTAACTAACACTCTCTCCCGGTTGCCTCCACTCAGTCCCACCCCTTTCATAAGCAAGTTACAGATTCCAAAAACTCCATTTTACACACTGTGGAATATTAAAGTTGGAAGCAGTTTTAAGACCTCACGGAGCCCGACTCCCTCTTTCTACAGCAAAGACAGTTGAGGCTCCATTACACGGAGAGCTAGCCAAGTCCTACACTTACTTAGTATCTAAGCCAGGAACAAATCCAGTCTCTTCCACTGCAGTGGAGAGTTCTTTTGCTGGCACCTGAGACTCACAAATGGCTTAGGGCCCTTGCAAGAAACAGCCCAGGGCTTTCTCACCGCCATGGGGAAACTATAGTCATCTTTCCAGATGATGCTTGTCTGGGAAGTACCTCATGACACTGCTCCCCTTTTCCACAAGAGAAGGGTCCCTTCTATCATCTGCATAGGACACCTTGGGCTGGAGAGCCAGAGCAGAGGTTGTGGAGAGCCTGGCTGGTCACAATTCCGAGAGACTCTCCTGAAGAAAGAAGCGGGAACCTCACCTCCATGCCTGACCTCTGCAATCCCCAGAGACTGCTCATCTGTCCAAATTCCCAAGCCCTTCTTTTTTCTTAGCATGACCCTCACAAGCTGCCTATCACAGGGCTTCCTGTTCCTGTTGCCATGTCTAGGTCACAAGAATAAACTGAATAATAAAGAAGAAAAAGAATGAATTACTCCTTCATCCCAACTGACAAAGCAACACACGGGACAGATGTGTGTCATGACCTGTCAGTCACAGTGAGGCAACTGGAGAGAGGCGGGTTTTGTTTGTTTGCTTTGTTTTGCTTTTAGGGAAAAAGTTATACTTCATTTTTATAGAAAATACTAGCTTCTGGAAAATCAACATAGAGAAAATATTGCCACGTACAGATAAGGTCATATAGCCATGCTGGAAGAAAGGGAGAATGCCTGTGGCTGGAAGCTCAGACTCAGTCAGAACACTGCTTAAGGTGGCTGCCATATCCTCCTGTCAGAGACTGGTAGGAAGAGTGAGTGCAGATTAGCTGACTTCGAGGAGAAGAGTGGCCTGCTCAGCACGTCCCGTCCGTGGCATTCAGGGAGCCAGCTGAAGCTGACAGAGTAGTAAAACGGGTCCATATTCAGGGGAGGCCCTTAGCTGCTGCTGCCTCTGCTGATAAAGATATATACAGGCAAAAACAACCAGACATCACACAGCTTCCATTCAAAAGATTCCCTGCTAGCCTGAACCCACTTCATCCTAAAACTTAGGATGAGGAGGCTGAGGAAGAGGAGGCTGAGGAAGAGGAAGGTGTGGAAGAGGCTGAGCAGATCCAGACAATTGTAATGGTAAGAAATAAAGCAAACAGTCACATAAAGGTTTTAAAAGAATTTCATCATAAAATCCCTCCCATAAATCAAAATAAATACAAAGGCAGATATCAGGAAAACAGGAAAATTTGAAACCTGGAGCTACAAGATCAGGAAACATATGAAAAATTTTGAAAAGCATCTTAGAGATTAATTAGTCTCATTTTTGTTTGTTTTTTTTTTCTGGCCAAGTATCTGATAAGAAGCAACTTAAGGGATAAAGAATTTTTATTTATTATGTATTTATTTTTAGGGACACAGTCATGATGTTGGGGAAGGCAGGCNGATGAGGGGTCTGTCCATAGGCATGGGAGCTTGTACAATTCTTGTTACGTCTTAGTGGGCCAGCAAGCAGAGAAGGATGAATTCTGGCATTTGGCTTGCTTTCTCCTGTGTCCATATTAATTTCATCATGGTCTCAGTCCATGGGTTGGAGCCACCCACATCCTACGTGAGTCTAGTCCAGTCAGGCTGATAGCAAAGATTCCACCAGAGGTCAAGACCACAGTGACAGTATCAAAAATAAACATTTATATATGAACCCGAGAAATGCCATAGAAAGCATAATGTAAATATGTGTAAATGAAGTAAGAACTGAAAGGGATGAGAGATGAAATAATAAAAGACAGAAAAGAAAAGCAACATATAAGCCAGGGATGACAGTATGTGCCTGTAATCCCAGCAGTTAGAAGGTGGAGACAAAAGAATCAGGTCAGCCTTGGATACATANTGAGTTGANGCCAGCCTGGATTATATGAGACCTTGTCCTCAAAAACCAAAAGGAAAATAGCAACTATATGAATACCTAAGATTGTTTAAAATTATTAAAAGATTTAAAAAAATTACCATAAACTATCTGAAGCTCAAAAAGATTTCCTGAAATGGAATTCCATGTCATAGAACAGGGACAGAGACTGTCATAGGAAATAGCCTGGCAAGGTGACTGCACTCAAAGATCACCAAGAGAAGGAACATGAAATCCTAACAGAAACTATACAAGAAGCAGCATTTGTCTGTTGGTCCCTCATCACAACACAGCAAACATACAGCATTAGGAGATTGGCCCATGTAATAAACTGAGAAAGTGTTACATGGTCATGAAGTACTGATGATACCTTAGCCGACCTTTCCATAGAAGGTAAGAATAGTTGGGGGTTTGGAGAGATGACTCAGCAGTGAAGAGCACTGGCTGCTCTTCAGGAGGACCCAGGTTAGGCTCCCAGCTCCCACACGGCAGCTCACAACCCTCTGTAACTCTGGTTCTAGAGGATCAGACACCATCTTCTTGCCTCCATGGACAGTGCATGCAAGTAATGCACAGATATTACACTCAGACAAAACACTCATATACATGAAATAAAAATAAATAAAATCTTTAAATGAATACTAGCCAGCCATGGCGGCATATACCTTTAATTCCAGCACTCAGGAGGCAGAGGTGGGAGGATCTCTATACATTGAAGGCCAGCCTGGTCTACATAACAAGTTCTAGGAGAGCCAGAACTACGCAGAAAGACCCTGTCTCAAATAAATAAATATAAATTTAAAAGAAGAATAGTAGCTGGTCCCAATTAAACTCTACAACCTGAGTAGAGGGCTGGGGACATTGGCTGGTTACTGATTCTGTTGTATCTAAATATTTGAAATCCCAAGATGCCTCACTGTCAAGTTTGCTGAAATAAAACAACGTTGGTTAGTTATAATGCAATAGAAAGTATTTAAGATAAGAAGTGTATCCACTTAAATTTTGAAAGGTTTCTCTTAAACAACTATTAACAACAGAAGTTATAAAAGACAATGAGGCTCTCGAAAAAAAATGAAAATGGAAACAATGTGTAGGTAAAGTGTTTTCTGAGAAGGTAAAGCATTTAGTATTTATATTAATCACACATAAAGAGTCCAAAGAAATGAGATAAGGAAGAAACTCAAGGAGAAGCAAAAAAGGATAAAAGTTCTGCTGGAAATTGTTTTCTGGTCACTCCTTTATTGCCTCTTCTCCTCTCAGTGCTACTACTTACTACTTCTGAATGTAAAACACACACACATATACACACAAACACACACACACACGC
>LZPO01066524.1:55669-68418 GCA_001675575.1 Neotoma lepida
ATTATCTTTAAAATATCTTTGTCTGTAAAAAGGGCTTAAAGCAGACAGCCTCAGCACTCCTTCACAGGTCTCATTTGACATATGGTTCTCTGCATGATTCAACTGCCTGGGCAGACACCATCCGCAAACCTCTCTGCCAGCTTGAATCAATATCATTTTGTAACACAGACACAGCCATCATTCCTTCGTAAAAACACACATTAGTAGCTTGTCTCTTCTTTTGCCATCCATGCTCTGTCTCACATATTTAGGTATTTAATTGAACGCTTCTGTTTTCTATTCATGTACTTGGTCTTCCAAAGGAATTCAGCCAGGTCAGGAACTGTGTCCTGCATAGTTTAGAATTTATCATAGATTCCCATAGTATTAAATATATTAGTAGTATTAAATAACTGTTAGATTGAAAACTCTGTGGACAATAACCCATTAAATGTATTTTATATTGTCCTCTAATATAACAAAAATTTCTGTGATAGCTAGAATGTGAGCTTTATGTCTTTTATTCACAAAGACATTCAGGCTTTGTAAACTTTAAACTGATGGGTGTAACAAACCAGCTATGCCACAGTTGAAGGTAGGAACAACCAAGAATGTCAAAATTGCACTAACCTATAGCATATAAGATCTGGGTGACATCTATTTTGTAGCTGGTAGATTTATTGTCATCTGGGGTCTCTTATGGAAACTGGACTTATGAAAGAGATGAGAATGCAATAAGTCATTACGCTTATTAAGTAGCAAATTCCATATCAAAGCTGATAGCTTAAGATGTGTCCATCTCAGCAGACAGAAAATGAAGATATTAAAAAAACAGCCCAAAAGAAAAGTTATTCTTGCCTAAGAATATAAATTATGCCTATATATTCAACATCAGTTTTTATTTAATGAGAAAGAATTTATGTTTGAGAATCTTTACAGAAATCTGATTACAAAGCACCCTCTAGGTGTTATTTTTTAATAGAGCTAATGCTACTGCTTTCATCAAGATTGTGCAGCTAGGATGGAGAACAGATAGGTGGGGTCTTCAAAGTGACTGCAGAGGACTTGGTGTGCCGCTTCCTGCAAAGTCTTCCTATACTGGTTCTTCTTTTGTCTTGGCTTCCTCTATTTTGATGGAGTATACATTACTACACCTTCCAGAGAATGGCAGAATTTATGTGTATTTTTCCTTTGAGGAAGCTGTTTTTAGTTTCTAGTTTCTGTGTTTAGTAGTTTCTGTGTAATATGACCTGACATTTCATAATGAGAGGTGTGTGGCTGCTCCACCACTCCCTCGGCCACCTGAGGGTCTCTTCTGTCTGGTGTTACTTCCTGGGGACTTCGCTTTTCCCCTTATTCATTCTCTCTCTCTCTCTCTCTCTCTCTCTCTCTCTCTCTCTCTCTCTCTCTCTCATTTCTCACTCTTTCTTCCTCTGTCCATCATTCCCTCTTTTCCCTTAGAATGTCTTTCTCTCTTCCTTTTCTTTATTTTTCATTCTGGGTGTTATCTCCACATTTTGTCTTCTAAATCCCGAATTAAATCCTTATTTCTGGAACTTTTAAGATTCCAGAGTCTTATTTTTATTCCCTAATTCTCTACATTAGTTTCTATTTGGGCCTCATTTTTTTTCAGTGGGTTGGTTGGGATTTTCTGTTTGTTTGCTTGCTTGTTTTTGTTTTTCAGGTTTTTTAGGGGGTGAATTTTTTTGATTTTTTGTTTTGATTTTTGTTTGTTTTTTATCTTTATTTTTATCTTTTATCTTTTTATCTTATTTATTTTTATCTTTCCACAAGCATGACCTCCTTTATTTTTTGACTCATCTCTGTTGATTGCTCATCTTTCTGCAATTTCATCCTAATTCACTATGGTCACTAACTTTTACAAGACACTTTCTTTTACTCATCTGCAGATTTCTCTTCTTATTTAAGGATACATCATAGAAAAATAACTGCAAGACCTTTTATGTGTAATACTTTCATACTACATGTGCAAAGTCCTCCTGTGTACTTTGTTGTCAATATATCACTTCTGCTAACTCATACAGTATAATGCTATGGAACAGCTGCTACACCATATTCCTTAGAAAATAATATGAAGCATAAAAACTCTTTTCATGTTCAGTGTGGGTGCTTTTGTTCAGACACTTCAATCTACAGTTGATTAGACTATACATGTGAGAGTCTTGGATAGGAAGACTAACTGTAATTAGTATGCTCAATTATGAGAAATTTCCAAGCCCTACATTCATCTTAGCGGTAAATTTTGTTTCCTTGGTCTCACAGAAATTTTCAGTAAATAAAATGTTCTAGAACAGGAATTAGTACATGGTCATTTTCGTTGTTAGTCCATCCCCATCTTTACCTTGTTCCAACACCCTTTTGTGCATATTTCCATTTCCCATCCTGTCAGAGATTGGAAGAAAAGGGTCATTTTGTAAGGCATGTGATTAATGTCTGAACTGGGTTTCTTTAAATCACAAATGTTTAAAACTTACCCTTTCTGGTAAATATTGTTGATATTGAAAACCTTTTTCAATAAAGTGTGGCCTCCCATGGGGAGTCAGCAGAGCCTGGTACATTCAGTAGAGGCGAGTCCAAGCCCCTCCCCCTGCCTCAAGGCTGTGCAAGGTGTCCCACCATAGGTAGTGGGCTCCAAAAAGCCAGCTCATGGAGATAATGAGGAGGTAGATTGAGGGGAGAGGAGGCTGGAGGGGTGGGAGGAGAGGAGAGAGGGGGATCTGTGGTTGGGATGTAAGATGAATAAAATATTCTTTAATAAAAAGGAAAGAGAGAGAGAGAGAAGAAAGAAAGGAAGGAAGGAAGGAAGGAAGGAAGGAAGGAAGNAAGNAAGNAAGNAAGNAAGNAAGAAAGAAAGAAAGAAAGAAAGAAAGAAAGAAAGAAAGAAAGAAAGAAAGAAAGAAAGAAAACCTTCTTCACAAGTCTTTGGAATAAAAAATCCGTGCTTTCATTTTATTTGTAATAAGCTTCTTCCCCAAAACGTGTCCTAACCCACAGAGTCATTATTCTGGAATCCACAAAGAGAAGCCCAGAAGCCCNCTGGGGTTTGGATTAGACATCTCCTTTCTTCCCAAGCCCCACTGCTCACAACAAATCCATGAAATGTACAATAGTCTATACTCTCCTGCTTTCATCAAGCACAAACCAAGCACCAGGCATTTTCACCCTTGAAATTCAGCAAGACTTTAATATCTGTAAGTGTTCTCAGGCAAGCCTTCTTCACAGGGATTGACAGACCACTTTTCTAGTATCCAAGAGACATGGAGCAAACTCTTGGTTCTTTTATTAACACTGCCCTTGATAACCTGGTACTTTCCTCTAAAATGTCATATACCTGCTACATAATTTCTCACAGTAGTAACTTAGCTATCAACTGATATGCAGACTTCACACTATGCCATCAGACAGTTTTTGACACCTCTGCTTCTGAGCAAGGTCAAGATCTCATATTTTTATAATCTTCCTATATTACTTGAAAATGACTTAAAGAACAAAAGATCAAAGGGAAGTTTAAATGGTTCGTAATGAGTAATTGGTGATAAACGCACTATTGGAAATTCACTCATCCACTTGTGATACCTAGTTCCTGTAACAGGTTATATAGATCCACTGGATCTGCCATGTTTGTGGCCTAATAAAACCCAAGTGGTTACTTCTCCTTACATCTACAGAGTTCAGCCTTCTATGTCATCACCGGGATAAACCACAAAAGAAAACATCCAGTGCATTAAGGACACTATGTGAACAAAACAATATTTAGTGCTGAAATTGGTGGTAAACTGGTAAAAGAAATATGTTTGTTTAGAAACTCCTGGTATTATACAATCCTTTCTTCCTTTTTATTTTCCTAAATAGCCAAAATTAATTATGAGATTCTATATCTGGAAACTTAAATTGTCTGGATTTTTCTAGTGCTAGCCTCATTTGCAGGGTGTTATAACACATTTGGTGAATTCTTACTTCAATAATTACTTATTAAATATATATCATGTGTGAGACACTATCTTAAACACTTGGGTAGAAATATCAAAGACACAAAATATTATAGAAAATGTCTGTACATTGGGATGAATGGAATATAATTGTAGTACTTAAATACTGGTAAGTGAATACACAGATGAAGTAGGGAAGAGAAAGAGAAAGTTTATGTGTAATATTGAAGAAGAGATTGAAGAAAATAGAAGAAAGACACTCCAGGCAAGAAAGTATCATGAGTCAAAACATGAGCTTTAAAATAAAGCCTGGTTGTTTTCAAAGATTCCATAGACAGTAAGAAAGGATATCAGACATAGGAGTCTTTAAGGAAGGGATANGGAAGTTGTGGAGCTGGTTTGTATATGTCTCTCGCATTGTGCAAAGGCACACACACTTGCCTGTGAGTAGTCCAGAGATGAAAGAAGTTTCAAGAGTGAAAATTCAGAAATGTTGTCCTAAAAGTTAACCCTGTGACATGAGAAAGTATGTTCTGACAATGCAGAGTAACCAATGCTTTAAGCAGTCTGCTTAATCACTCACTCATTCATGAAGTATTTATTGAGTGCCTCTGTATATGCTCATGATGGAGTCACATTCAAAAAGACCTACTGCAAGTTAAAAATACTTATGATACACATAATCTACTGNACATTATATAGCTCAGCAACANCCCACTCCAGCTACCATATATTTGCTTTCATGATTTTGTGACTGATGTGGATACACCAATAATCTGTAAAACCGCAAAATTCAAGGTATACTTCGTACTGAATCTATATTGTTTTTACAGCATATAGTATTCAACGGTGAGTTGGACACTTTGTGCCTATTCCAGCATATATTAGGAACACAGGTATAAGNGTGAATCAAACACTAAGCCTCTCCTGTGAGCAACACAGAGTTTAACAGAAAAANCAATTGGTATATTGTGGTAGGTAATCAGAGCAACGGAATGAAAATAACTTCGGTAGGAGTTGAAAAGAAGAATTGTCACGCTGGTTTAGGCAATTGAGGACAGTGTTTCTTGGAGTCTGATACATGAACTGCTTCCTTCAGAGTCAGCCTGGAACTTGTGAAAATATAAATTCCCAGACTCCAGCCTCAACTGGATAAGATGATAGGATTTTCTGAAAGTGGCATCTGTGATTCAGTATGTGTGTGTNTCTCTGTGTGTATGTGTGTGTGTTGTGCATGTATGTGTGTGCATCTGTGTCCATGTACATCTATGTCTGTTTATCTCTCTGTGTGTATATGTGTGTGTTGTGCATGTATTTGTGTGCCTTTGTGTGTGTCTATGTACATCTGTGTGTGTCTCTGTGTGTATCTGTGTGGGAGGCTCTGTGTGTGTGTGTGTGTGTGTGTGTGTGTGTGTGTCTTTCTGTTGCTTTGAAGATCTGTGTTGTGGTACAGTCACTATAGCAGTATGGTAGTGGAGAGGGATTGGCAGACTAATAATTAATTCAACATTTAGCCAGAATAGATAGAATGGTCTATTAAGGGCAGCATGCTCAGCAGGAACCACAATACTACCTATAGGCAAGTCACTTTATTTTAGCACACACTAAGACAGTCTTAGCCAAGCAGAAGTTTGAAAACTCTGGAGTGAAGATGAGGCGCTTAACTGGAAGGATACTGGACAGGGGAAAGATCATCTGGCCAATGAGGACAGCAGAACAGGAATATTTAAAGGCTTTTAGGATGCAGCATCAAAAAGACAGCAATATGATGCATCTTACCAACTTGTTTATACAGTCAGTTGCCAAATAATAATNTAATATNCAAGATAAACAAATTCATGGAAGAATTTAACAATTTATAATGCCTGGATTTATTACTCTTCCTCACATAAAAACATTTTACATTCCAACTGAAGATTTCTTAGGAATAAATCAGCGAATGAAGAAATTAAAGTCCCTGACAGGTGGAGAAAAAGATATTTTAAGTTGGTGCAAACAATTATGATGAAAGTGAGGCATAATGCAGATGCACCCAGATGAAACACCAGTAAGATAATTTAATTCTGGGGGGAAAATTACAACTTCCATATTTCAGACTGAATGCTACTCCAATAGCATGGATATTTTTTGTACTAAATATTTGAGTTCTCCTAGGAAGGCAGCAAATGTTGAAAGAAAACTGATGAACAACACATGCCCCTATCAGAGCCTTCATTAATCCCAACATTCAACTATCTAATTTTAAAATACAGAGAGTTAGAATAAAGGGCCTTATGATGATCACTTAAAAACAACTTTCTTTGACAAGGTTACATAAGACTTCCTTGGAAAGACATTGAAAGTNTTTACTGTTTACGTGCCCTAAATTGAGTTTACCACTCCCAATTGAGCTCATAAATCCTGACTAAATTCATTCTTCTTCTGTAGGCCACACTGCCGTGCTTTCTCAAGCNCCAGTGGCTCCACTTTCTAATTCCTAATGGCAAATCTCATTTTTTTTACCATTACTATGCCATATTTCTTTAGATACCATTCCTCCATTTAACTTCAACTTCATACTAAGTAATTATTTAATATTAAAAATATCAAGTATGACAGCACATTAATTAGTAATTCTGGGTAGCGATGTGTAGTATCCCTTGCAATATTCAATGTATTTTTCATATTTTAAAATAGAAATAAATAATTTTAGTAACCCTTCCTTCACCAAATCTCACAGTCTTGTTGTGTTGCAGCCATTCAACAAATACTATTACCCCTTCTACTTCAACCTATACACTTACAGTTTTCACCATAATTCTCTCCTTCTACAGTGATAAATTATTATAGCCTAAAGTATTTCTGTCTGAACACATCCTAATACAGTTCCATGGAACAATTCTTTGATCAAAAGGAATAAAGTTTAGTGTTAGACTATCAGACCCCCACTCTCTGTGGCTCAGTCTTCCAAAGTAGGTCATTTGCCAAGAATCAATATCTGAGCAGCCTTGTCTTTTCAAAATCAAGGATGAGAAACACTGGTAGATTTTGCTCTGTGATTGGGGATTTGCTTCCCTCCCTCAACTGGACAGGCTAAGCACTGCCTGAGTTCCTCATATGGGCAAACAGCTCTGCTCCCTGAATACCCAGACTTCGAATGCCCGTTACCACATCTGCATACAAACCATTTTTGTAGATGCATCTGTGGAATCTTCAGTTTATAAGGGGCTGTCTGTGGCCTGTGATTCTCTTTTAATTGTAGTTACTCATTCAGTGTCAATCTACCATGAGAAGAATGCTCATGCAGATGGGGCCAGTCCAACTTATCAACTGATTAATACAATATCTATTGTCAAGCATACAGTATGCATCACACATTTGTTAAATGAAAGAAGCAATATTAAAGGGGGTGGAGAGTAAAACAATTACCACCTTTCAGCAGCACCTGTGCATCAACCAAGCATCCTTGAGCATTTAGTTTCCTCTTATCAGCCTGCATATTTAATTTTGCCATCTTTATTCCTGAGCTGAGACTCTAAATGATAAGCATCAGGGGAAATATTCACAAAAGGTTGATTGTGACTTACAGATATTAATAACTGAAGGCTTTGTGACAGAAGAAGCAATACTTTTTCTGAAGCTGGAGAAGACATTTAATTCCAAGAAGTGTCTTCCTAATAAATCAGAGCTTCAACAAAGTTAATTAACTGGAAAACATGTGCCTTAGAAAACTCCATTAAATCTCTCCTAGATTTAATGCTGATGAGAGGCTGGACCAATCCATGCATTTAATCTCTGACTTTGCATTCAATACTCTGGAACAGAGGAAGTTTGCCACCACTGGAACCACCAGGGTACAAAGAGATAAGAAGGGCATTAGAACAAGTTCTCAGACAAATAGATATGAGCTCCTGTCAAGGCTCTATTTCAAATATGCTCTGGGGAAAGACACTTAAGAAGGCCTTCTTGATAATAGTAATTCGATAGAGATTTTATACTAGAGTAGAGGAAAAAAGGAGGCGTCTGATCAGGGATAATTCTGAAATAAGGTTGGAGATGTTTAAAGTTTGGTATGCTCTTCACAGATACAGAGTAGGATTGTGACTAGACTAGGTTCCCATCAAGATGCTAATCCCTTCAAACTTAACATAAAGCTCTCCAAAGATTTTACCACAAAGCCTACTTAGGAGAAGAATCTGTAAATTANACAGAAAAAAATTGTAGTGTTCCATGTGATGCCTATATAAAATATACATATAGCAGTAGATANATAGATAGATAGATAGATAGATAGATAGATAGATAGATAGATAGATAGATAGATTGCTTGATAGATTGCTTGATAGATTGCTTGATAGATTGATAGCTTTAGAAAAAGTGTAACTAGAAGCTCATCCTCTTTAATATCTAAAGAAGTGAAATAAAGTTGGGTTAGAGACAACTATCATTGACTACAGTGAAATGCTCTATTCAAAAACAGTGGTGTCAATTTCATTATTTCAACAAAACAATATATTGACTTACCTTTTTCCAATAATGTGTGTGGGTTTTCCCTTCCTGTAACTTCTTGAAGAGGTACAGTAAAAACCCAAAACAAGTTCTAGTCCCAGTTGTACTACTAACCACTTGTCTAAGCACAGGNAATCTTTTAGAGTCTCTTCTGAGTAGAACACAGTTCTGTTTGGTTCTGCTTGTTTGCTGAGATAGTATCTGCTCCAACTTGTCCTTAAATTGCCCATCTTCCCTCCTCAGTGTGGTAGAATTACAGACATGCACCATCATATACAATTTAGAGTTCTAATATTTCATCTGGATCTCCTGTTCCTATCTAAATTTTAATAGTAAAAACTAAAGATATATTTATGTTCCTTCAATCTTGGAAAGGGTAACATAAAGAATAGGTGCCAGAATGTATTTCTTTTCTTATCTCTCCCTCAACTTTCCCCATGGACATCAGTCATCACCTTAAGGACATGATTGGGGAGCCTTGGATTCCAGGAGTCTTTGTAATGGCTCCCTAACTCACTATGCCTTCATTTGTTCTCAAGTATGCAGACACTGGGTAACTTAGATTCTGTGAGAAATGCAGGGAGAATATTGAAATCGGTAAACTTAATATCTTGCCAACATAAAAATTCAGTGGCAGACCTAGATTTGGGAGCCAGGTGTCCATTTTTCCTTCACATTGGAATGTTATTGTACAGTAAACCTATGGCAGATGACTCAAGGCATTAGCAAATAAAAATGAAGCACAGGAGAGAACCAGAAAAATACAACATCAGTCACAATTCTAAAAAGTAGATGTATATGGGACAAACTCACTATCACAGTTGTTTTGTAAAACAAGAACAAAACTATGTTGGGTACTGAACTTGAGCCACACACTAGGCTAAGTGTTTTACATGCATATTCNTTTCTTTTAATCTTCTATGAATTTTCCTATTTTATATAAAAGTAAACAAAAGTTTAGGCTAGACTTTCCATTAGACTCACCAAGTGGAGTGGGCATGGTGGTAAGAAAATGTCAGTGTATCAACATTATCTGCCAATTTTCTCACTTAGCTTATGTAAGGTTAGGACTGTGCACCAGGAATTCTGATCTCTTGAGTGGTTCTATAATGTAGCACAGTGTATGAGCCACTGAGTGGAATTATTAACCCAGGGTCAACCATGTAAAACCACACAGCTGAAAGATCTCCACCTAAGCAGCCTGTCTAGAATACCTACGTCTCCCCGGAATTTACCCTGCCTCTATTTTCTGTGCACTTAAATAGTATTTAACACTCACAGAGTCTGGTAGTTTCACTGGTGATTCACACACNGCAGAAACAATTCTACTAATGTGTCAAAAAATACAGTCCAGTCATTTGTAGGGATACGAGCTACACCCAGGACTTTCGGGGTGTACACCCAGGNGCCGTCATTCCTGGTTAGATTACCTGGAGTGTAATATGTGCCAGTTAGAGTACTTAACATACACAGGCAAAGAGGCAGAAATGACAGAGGGATGGTAGATGTCCCTGCTCCCAGTTCAATATTGTTGCCCTTAGGCTGTTGTTTTATAGGAAGAAGTAAATTTATGTTGTGGCAATAGATTTTTCTCAGACAGACATAGAAATTGATGCATAGCAGTGATTTGGACATTAAAGAAAATTCTGCTTTTAAACTTCAGATAAGGCTCTAGGCTACAACTCCTGGGTAGCATGTTTACATAGCACATGCAAGGCCTGGGTTCATTCTTCAGTATTGGGGGGGAGTAAATAAATAATAAAAATAAACCTTCAAGTTCATTATGCATAAAATAATTTCTAAAGTCTGGATGGTGATCTGGAAATCATTCACACTATTATTTTCTGTGAGAAAATAAATTCACAAATTATCTTTTGGGTGACAGCACCAAAGTGAGAAATTGTCTACATTGTATAAACACCAGATGTTAACATTATAAATGCTAATTTCTATGTATATAAGAGAGATGTCTTTTAAAATGTAAATGTAAACTGAATTTATCTATTTAAAACTACCAGATGAATATATCTATTTTTTATCCTCAGAGCCCAACAGAACAGCTTTTAGATCTGTACTGTAGCATTAAAAATTGTTTCTTGGAGTAATATTCCCCTACTCCAAGCAGATATCATCTGTTATGCAGGCCACATATGGTGGCTTGGTTAGTGAAGTGATCAAGAATTATATAGGCAGCTACTGTCTGAATCAATTAGTCATCGGCCATTAAAACACGTCAAGCACCGTTTGGACTTTCAGGGCCTTTGCACTAACTCGGTAAGCAGCTGTTGGTCCCTGCCAGGCTCAATGACTACAGATGTTCTCACTCCTTTTTTTTTCTTTTTCTGTTTTTGTTTTTGGGTTTTTGAGACAGGGTTTCCCTGTGTAGCCCTGGTTGTTCTCGAACTAGCTCTGTAGACCAGGCTGGTCTAGAATTAAAAGATCCACCTGTCTCTGCCTCCCGAGTGCTGGGATTAAAGGTGTGCACCACCACCACCCTGCTGTTCTCACTCTTATAACTGCTATTCTCTCCCTTCTAGCACACCTGCTGAGCCATCCCATTCTGCCCCATCAAAGTTCTAGAAGATACCCTGCACTACTCTACCTGCAACACCACAGGCAAGCTCCTGTATGTAACTTTAGCTTGCTGAGAAGGACCAGAATAAAGGGCAGATCTTCCTAGAACACCTTCCTTAGAACACCTCTAAGCCCATTTAGAACTTCACCTTCAGAAACCTGTTGAGCAGATCTTGCTGTGTCTTCCTGTTTAGAGAAGTCCCTCTACCTTCCTTCTAGAAAGCGCAGCGTGTTACTTTGTGCTGGGCACTGTAGGCAAGCATCAGGGACATTCAAGGATGGTTCCAGCCTATCAGCAAGGTGCAGATCCACAGTTGGATCCAGAATTCTTGCATTTTTAACAACTTATTATGAAATAGATAACACATCATATACTATAAAAGTAACAAAAGATGCAATAGTCAAAATATTTTCTACTTTTTCTCTCACACATTTAGTTTTCCCCAGAAGAAACTAGTGCAAACAGGTCTTGTATATCATTCCAGGAATAAATACAGGAATATATGAAAAACTTTACCCAAGTAACCTGAAAAACAGCTATTTTAAGGAAGTATTATTCCTAATGGTTCACATATCATGTGATTGTTACATAAAGAACTTCATATTTGCTTTTTACTTTGGCAATACACTATTTCACCATGAAGATATAACAATTTATAGAGCCAATACTCAAATGCAAAATATTTTGGTTGCTCCCAAACTTTCTCCATTATAAACAATGTGATTTAGATAACCTTATACATACTTCACATGCATTTATACACATTATNTATGCATAATTGTGTGTTTAAAATTGTTCTAATCTGAGTGACTTGGAAAAAGTATGTCTATTTCCTCAATCTTTTACCAACATAGATCAGTTACCAAACATTTTTTTGGCAATACAATGTAGGAAAATGTGATATATCAATATCTGAGTTGAATTTGCATCTTAAAATTAGGAGCAAGATTAGATCTCTTCGTTTTTAAAATCATTTTTAGTTGATATAGCATTTCCTTTTTTGTGAGTTTTCTAGGCTTATATGTTACCAGTTTTTTCTTCAGATTGTTGTTGTATTGATTTGTAGAAACACTATCAATCTAGGAGGCTGGTCCTCTGCAAAATGCTTGCAGATTTTCCCTACAGTTAATTATACATCTTTTGAATTGGCCTTGCAGAAATGTGAGCATGTTAAAAAACCAAATTTATCAATCTCAGCATGAGTAAAGCCTTTCAAATGACAATCCAAAACAGAATACATAGCTGAAGAGGAAAAGAACACACATCTGACTCCATACAGAGGAGAAGAGGGAAACTACGCTTGCTGGTTTGCATATTCCACACTGTATTAATAAAAGAGTAGATGCTGAGACAATAATACTACTTTATGAAGTATTTGGCTGCTATTCTTATCAAGAATCTCTATGTTGATCAGTGTTTCACTGCTATGATAAAATACCTGAGGTGGTGAACACATGGAGGAAAGGTTTACTTTACCTCATGATGTCAGAAATTTAAAAAGTTACTTAGCTATAATATTTCAAGCCTATGATCAGATAGAACATCATCGTTGTGTGTGCACGTATTGGAGAAGAATGTTTACAAGTTAGTCAGGAAGCAAATGAGAGAGTGGAAGAGAGAGAAGAAGGAAAGGGTACACATTACACATTCTTCAAAGGCACAACCCTAATGAAACTTCTTCCACACTGCTACTGTTAAAGACTATTAAAGTTTAAGCCATTTCCCTACATCTCATTAATCATGAATCCATCAATGGA
>LZPO01066524.1:69398-82734 GCA_001675575.1 Neotoma lepida
AAAAAAAATCATTCTCATCCTAAATACAGTAGTGAAAGTTGAAGGTTTATTTGTAATTTTTGCCATTCTAGGTCAGAATCTGGAGTAAAGAAAATTGTATAGGGCAAGGAAAATAACCGCCAAAGGACATGACTTTAAAAGAGACATTTACATGGTCTAAAAGCATTGTGGTACCAATGACCTATGCATGTGTCTTTTTAAATGAACATGAGAAGTCAGGTAAAAGGACAGGCCAAGCCAGGAATTTATAAAAGATAATTATTACAATCATTCTAGTCAATGTCTGCAGTGCAAAAGTCTCCAAAAAACAAGACTGGCCAGGTATCGTAAAGCAGCCTTGGCTAAACTACTCTTTATCTTCTGTCACTTTTGGTGAAAGTATTCTGGTTGTAATAGTAGGAGTAATGGCCTCAATAGAAAGCACCTAAAAAAAAGGAATAGATTCTAATCACTGAACAAGTAGGTCATTGAGCTCACACTGTGAATTTATGAAAGTCTGTGACATAGATTTGCAAGATCTGGGTCAAACACAATAAGGAAGAGACTCTAGTGGATAGACCTAGTGAACCGAGATAGAGTTTTAGGCCAGAGACTTCTAGACTCCTGTGTGATTTAATTCCAAGCTTTCTCTATTATTTAGAAAAGGTTATTTTTATACCGATTTCCACACTGCTTCTTTCCAGACTAGCTTTAAAAGATCCAAACCTGTCTAAGAAAAATAAAAATGATTCCATAGAAACAATAAAGGATTGAACAAGAAAATGAGGTCAGGGTACACCGCATGTTTCAAAAGACATTTTAGCACAAAGAATGGACTTGATATCCAATGCACCCTTGCTTCCCTTCCAGTTGAGATCACTGCCATCAAGGCCTCAAAAAGATTCAGCTATTCCTGAATTCTCGAAATATCTGAGTGTTTGCTAGAAGGGCAATGGTAGCATGACTCTTTGACGGGACTGTCACTTTGGATGTTGCAAGTTGCCACCTCACCTTATAATGTTTTACACCAGCCTCTGAGTAATGGGGGAAGGATAATTGGAAACTGTCCTCCCAGCAAAAGAGCACCATGTCATCTGATTTTACATTTTATGCTCTTTTCATAACAAAAGAGACCATTACCAAATCCCTCATGCTGCCCCGAGCATGTTTTAAATCTACTGGAAAACTTAACTAAATTACAACTCTTATACTGAGTTTTTTGTGCCCTATATAATGTAAGTCAACCCACGTTTCAGTTTTATTTTGAGATTTATACTCAGCTCAGCTTTTCTGTATTATTTCATTCCATTTTCTAGACGCATTCTTTCTCAACAGCAAGAAGGTTGCTGTTTCCAAATGATGATTACAGCATAAGAGGAAAATACAGAAGTGCATTGTTTCTCTAGATCAACTACACAGAATATAGCAACTTCCTAATTTTCACATAACAGTTTATAAAGCAGAGGCATATAACAAGCTCCATCAAATTCCATGGTATTCCCAGCAACCATCTAGTTTCAATCTAGAGATGCAGTAACCTAGCAACTGTACTACAGAAGCCTCATTCATGGAACCTGATGTGGAGATGTAGCTACAGGACTTTGAAACTAAGTCATCAGGCATAAAGAAAATGAAGCTCTTGGGAGGTTTGACTCCCAAGATGAATGCATTTTTCATGATGCAGAAAGCTCCCAAGCCACAGCTAGTGGTGGTCAGTTTTATAAATGGGTCTTGTGTTCCAACCCTTTCTTAGTTATCACCATTGAATCTGGGCAAATTATTTGATCACTCCCCAAGAGTAAAAGGAACACTGCATAAACTCCATCTCCTTGTTTCAGGAAGTCTGACAGGTTCAGCTTCACATGGATTAGGCTTTGTAGCTGCCATAAAAAAAAAGTCCAGCTAGCCTGAAGGAAAGAAGGAGACAATGTAGAGAAAGTGAGAGGAGATTAGAATGGAAGAAAGAGAGCTTTTCCATTCAGTATTTTAACAGGTCTAGTGTCCATCTGATTAACCAACCAAATGCAGCCCAGGTAAGAGCAATTGACATCTCCAGGCCAGGATACAGGTTATTGATCAAATAAAATGATTATTGTTCTAAGTCAATACATTCAACTTTTCATAAGGCAGATAAATATGATACTAGTGAGTATTGAATAATTGATGAATATTTGTTAGTCTGACAAATAAAGTGCCATTATGGAGAGAGGCCAATGACGAGCTGAACAGTAAACTGTAGTGAGCTGAGTTCCACTCTTAAGTTGTTCACAGGACAAAATTAGACCAAGATGGAAAACCTCAGCCCAGATTACTGAGGTCAATAAGGCCTTTAGCACAGATGGAAACTCAGAAACATCCTAAAAGGGGTGGGTGACATTTTATTTGTGCATCCCAATAAAGCTTATCTGAGGATCAGAGTAAAAAGCCAGCCACTATATTAAACATAAAAGCCAGGCAGTGGTAGCACACACCTTTAATCCTAGCATTCAGGAGGCAGAGATGCATCTGGATCTCTGTGAGTTCAAGGCCATACTGGGAACAGAGCCAGGCAGGCGTGGTGGCACACGCCTTTAATGCCAGTGCTTGTTAACCATAGAGGTCTGGAGNTCTGTACAGACAGACAGGAAGTGACAGAGCTGGGCAGAAAGCGGAAGTGATGTAGCTGGGTGGAAAGAGAAACTGAGATGGCAGGGCACCGAAAAGATATGGGTGTGATTATACAGGAAGTAGATCTCTCTTTGGCTGGGAATTTCCTAGCAGTAAGAACATGGCTGGCTTCTTTCTGCTTCTCTNATCTTACCAGTTTTCACCNCAATATCTGGCTCCAGGTTTTTTATTCATAAGACCTTTTAGCAATTTGTCTTACAGGGGGGCTTATCGAAAAGCGATGAAAATAATGAGCAAATGTTATATATGTATCAGTTTGAAAGTCATCACATAAGCATGGAATTTAAAGTGACTAACTATGAAAAGAAGAAAAGTGAAGTANCCAAGACTGCATCCTCTGCAACATGTTTGGCTCCAGATTTGAACTAAATGAGATNAGTNGTCAAATTAGAATTCATCCTCCTTGCACAGAGCATTCCCTCTGCTAAGGGAGGAAGTGTAAGCATAAGTAAATTATATTAATTCTCTACACATCGCACCATTGAATATGGCTCTGTACTCACTTGCAAGGTTGATTCTTCTTGAGAAGAACCATGGAAACATTGCTGTTTCCCTCCTAGAACCTAGAATTTACACAAACACTATAAAACTCAGAATCAAAACCATTACTCATAATTAAAGTTTGAATTTTAATATTTCTTTCATGTTTATTACCAAATCATTAGATAAACATGACACATGATTTTATCTTATACAATTATTCTTTCTCTTTTGTATTTCACCTTTATACCTTCACAATTCAACATCAGTAAACTCACACACATATACACACACACACACACACAGAGTGAGAGAGAGTAGGAACAAAGGAATGGATCTCCAATTACTATAAAAGTCTGATTACTGGGATTATAGCAGACAAACATTATCTGCTCATTTTAAATTGCATCATTTGTTCAACAGCTGCAAGTTGAAGATATTTTAAGAAGGATATAATCAAGTTTAAGACNGGGTAAAGAAATCTGTTATTCTCTAATAATGAATTCATCCACTTCTATGCAGAAGTCATAATAAATACCTCCTGTAACATACTATTAGAAGAGGGCCTATTGAAGGAACAAGAGGAAAATNCTTTGCATGCATGGGAAGACCGTATATGAAAAAGCATCCCTTTAAAAGGAGAGTAAGAGAAGGTGCGAGTAATATGCCAGCCNTGATGAGGCCAGGTTACTTTGTATAGAAAAAGTAGACAAGGAGATTGTTTAAAGAGGGATGCAAATCCTACAGTATGAGCACTGAGGAGAGCAGTGATAANTGATGCTTTCTTAGCAACGTCACTCCCAACAGTAAGTGCCTGAGAAGATGGATGAAGTCTTNTTAAGATTTTCTTTTAACAGATGCAGATGACAGGACATAAGACTATGTTATCTTTAGGAACACCTCTTCCCAGGAAGAAAGCAAGAGGTCAGCCCTAATATCGCCTTGAAACACTGACACCAGGACAAGCTTGTGCCCTTTGTTGGAGAGAACTGAGTATCAGCTACCAAATAACCAAACTGAGTCTGATAGAACTTTGCTACTGGAAGGAAATTCCAGAAATTGAAGAGGTGTTTTCCTCACTTGCATTCTCTAGCTTGCTGTTCTGCTGGTTTATTTGATTTGTCCTTTCTTGGTAAGTCACTGGGTCTTATATCAAGCAAAGAGTGTCAACCACTGCAGCAAGAGAGAGTTACCTACCAGAAGAGCATACTATCCTTGATGTTGAGACAGCTCCACAATAGCAGTGACTAGTCCTTAGAGGACTATTGTGAAACAGAAGAGAGAAAGCCCCAAGGCTCAAAAGTGAGCCAGAGCACATTGAGAACCAAATGCCAAGGGCATGATGTTCCCAAGGCTGCAAATTGACTCAGTTTAATTACCTTCTGTACAAGGCTGAGGCCTCCCAAAGCCATGGTTAAACTAAGGGTTCAGAAAGGAAGACATTGCTAAAAATAAGGAACCAAGGTCAAGAAGGAGAAAAGAGGAGCATGCCATGCCAAGGGTGGGGACATTCAGGTGACATCCAAGGCTCAACCTCTTCCCACAAGGTCATTTAGGAATTCTCAGTCTTACATATGACAATACATGTAAAATTCAATAGCCCCAGAAAAACTTGGTTGATTGACTATCACAGCATTTTAAAAAGCCTAACTATAAATTATGTATGTGCTGCAGCTAGTTACAACACATTTCTGCTCTGTGGGCTTCTTAATTAAGTGCAACACTGTTTGGATAATGATATTGTGCCACACACATATGTGTTTATGTTATTATAGCAGAAGCAAATAATTTTAATACTTTTTAAACAATGTCAAACTTGTGGACAACTCTAAATTGTAAATAGAGTAAAATAACTGCTGAATTATTTGAGATTANCTAATTTTCCTGATGTCCCAATGACGCCCAATACTTGACAATATACTTCTTGACAAGGGATGTTCTTTACACAGCCAAATAATAATCCTCCAAATCAAGAGATTGGCACTGGTCTGAGAGTCTTCTAGTCCCCCTCAAAGTCTTCCAAGCTCCATCAGTAAGCTCGGGTGGAACAGCCCAATTAAAAATGGCCCACATGCATTTGTCATGTCTCTTTTGTCTCCTTGTGGTGGGGCCTGGCCTCAGTTTTTCCTTGATTTTAGTGACCTTGACACTTGAAAACAAGCCAGTTGCTCACAGGGGATCACTCCTTAGTGTTTCTCCTTAACTCTCTTCTTCAAATCCGTGATCAAGTCTGGCTTTCCCCGTCTTACAGTTGAAACTGTGTTGAACACGAAAGGCATTTCATTATCCAAGGCTGCCCACTTTCTCTTGCCTTCCATCTTTTGTTGCCTCTCTAGATCTGATTTCCACGCCTCCCCCTTACTCCATGCAGCATGGCCCTTCAGTGAGCTCTGTTTCACTAGACTTCACTTTTTCCACCGTAGAGAAACCTGCCAGTGGGAGGCAGATGTGACTCGAGTGAGGCGTGTTTACTCTGTGCAGTCTTAACTTCTAAGATCCTCTATGCAGAGTCCGGGCTTTCCTTATATTCAGCTGCACCTGCTTGTTGTTTTTGGAAGTGACTTGCTATAGGCCAGGACATTCTCTGCTAAGAAATTAAAAACTGTTCCATACACTTATGCTTTGGGAAGTTAGAAGCACAGCTAGTGTCATTTAGAGCACAAAATTGTCTAATGTGTGTCCTTAAACACTTATAGAAGTGTAACTATGGGAGGAAAATCTCTTTCCAAACAATCCTAATTTCAGTGATGACTGTATTCTGTTTGGATATTATCTGCCCCATCATATCACATACAAGTTAGCAGTTCTACTAAATGGCACCTATTTGTCACATGTCACTGTGACTTTATGCTGTTATCTCACCTCAATTTCCCTCTTCTGTTTCAAATTAAAACAGCTTCCTCTTCCATGAATTCTTCCTTAAGACATTTTAGAATTCAGTTATCTATGTATCCTGTATCCACTACAGATGCTTATTGTATTGTATATTTTGTTAGCATAGAAGTCATGTTTAATTTTTGTGTATCTTCAGTACTTCATACCAGCAGGCAAGTGATACATCTTTTTCCACATAAGTAATTTGATGCTCAATGCAGTAAAAGAGCAAGGGTGGTTTTTGCTTTGTTTTATTTTGTTTTTGGATTAGACTAAAAAAAAATGTGTGCCAGGCAGCAGTGCAAAAAAAGTTATAGATATGGACAGATAGGAAATAAGGTATTACAGAGAAAGAAGGAATGGCAACCACACTCCAGTANCTAAGTCTTCCTGCTGCTAGTAAAGAGCCAGGTATGCACTGGCTAACTTCTAATACTAAACCTTACAACTATGCTCAAGCAAATGGAAAGTCCCAGGGAGCACCACCCAGAGCCTCATTCCAGTAATTCTAACAGACAAAACCCAAATCGAAACTCAAGCATGATGCTACACAAATGCAAGTCAATAGAAGGTGTCACACACAGGTGTGAAGCTGGCATCTGTGTTGGGAAATCATTCCCAAAGGATTGTGGGAACTTGAACTCTAAGGGTAACACAATCTTACAAAAAGGTACAGAAACGGGAGTGGATCCGGGTCTGTTTACACAACAGTAATTTAATACTTTAGGAGAAAATCTCTTAAACCTCAACAAAAACTACCAACTCTTTATATTTTCACAAGTGGCACCATTTTAGAATAAAAGTGTCTAGAACTAATGACAATGTAATCTGCAGTTGTACAATATTAATCATGTTTATTATGCAATTTTTACGTCAAATGTGGGATAATCACTCTGAAACACCACAGTAAATCTTAATGGCAGCAATACTTTCACAACTATCTGTTACATATTGGTGTCTCAAAGGTAGTGAATCAGTGTGCGCCATTCCTAAGATTCGCACTTGGGAGGCAGAGGCAGGCAGATCTCTGTGAGTTCAAGGCCAGCCTGGGCTACCGAGTGAGTTCCAGGAAAGGCGCCGCCAAAGCTACACAGAGAAACCCTGTCTCGAAAAANACTGTTAACAAGGGCAAGTTTTCTTTCTGTCTTGGGTACATATTGTTTTTAATATTTCAGTGTGATTTTTTTCTTTTAGGAACTGTTAGTTTCCCTTGTGGAGTAGCCCACCAGAGTTAGTATTTATTTCTGTTTGTATGTTTCCTTTGCTAAAATATTAAAAAGAATCATGAGAAACCAGCATGATTTTGTTTTGCAAACATAATACTTAGGTAACATTAAACCTTGTATGATTTGTGCTTTTTGTTAATAAAGGTAATAGTTGTCTCTATTTGATATGGGTAAAGTCAATAGAGCAATAATTATCTATTTTATATGAATAAAATTAATGAAGTGATCTTTCTTTGTAGATGATATTTAATATTTATGATGGATTCAGGAGACTGCCAGATTCTGTCACTTCAGAATATTTTGAGCCACTCAAGGTTTCCATATGTACTTGATGCATTATAATATAATACATTCTGAATTATAACATGTAATACAGTTCATTTTTCACAAAGTAGTCAAGTGATTATTGAGATATATTTTGTTACATGCTAGAAATTATCATGTAAATTTACCAAAAAAAACTTCAAGGAACTGGACCAATGAGCCAAGCCTGAGGACTTGAGTTTGATCTCTGAGTACTGTAAGATAGAAAAGAGAACAGAATCCTGCATGTTTCTCTCTGACCTCCACAAGTGTGCTGAGGCATATACACACACAAAAAAAAATACATACATACATATATATATAGATGTATATATATATATATAATATAAAACAATTTAAAAATCTTCTGTGAACCTAAAATAAATGATTAAATATCTACCCACTTTCCATTATAAACTTTCTGTTCTGTCAAAAAGCCACAGAATGGAAACGTTTTAGTAGTGTAATGCTATAATTTCTAATAACATATTTATATTTTATCTTTATAGAATTTTCACTGCAATTTGTTTGTTTTGTCAAATTATTCTAGCAAATCTTATTTTCAAGAGAACTGCAGAAGCATACAGGGTTATATGTCAGATTTATTTTGAAATTCATATACTAAATAGAAACAAAAGTCTTAATATTACCTTATGATAATTTGTTTCTATGAACCATTTGTAGACCAAGGACATATGTGTTCCAATAAAAAGATTCTGATGTTTTAAGTCAATAATAAGACCCTGCTTCAAAAACTTTAGCAAATACAATGATTTCTCTGGTATGAAATTCAGGGACAACTTCAACAAACATTTATTGGTTTAAAAAATAATGAATAGCTTTGAGTGCAAATAGTTCACTTATTTATTTTTCAAACATTTGTTAATGAATTTCTATATGATCCATTAGGTATCCAATATGTAACCCTTGTGTTTGTGTTTACAGAAGTTAAATAAAGTAATTGAAATTGTTATCTGGAAATAAGAGAACTGAAATGACATTAAAAGATAAATCTTAAAATGAATAAATTAGGATTCAATTATTTCCATAAAGTAGAGAAACTGATTAATGCCAGTCAATAACTAATCTGTGAATTTTACTCTAACTTTCATTTAATATTGACTACAAATCATCTGTCCAGCACATAGAAAAACTGATCAATGTCACTGTCAGTGCCCAGCCGGAAAGAATGAAATCAGAAGACGTCTTCCAACACACTGTGCCCATCAGGCGAAGATCTCTCAATTTGTAACCTAGTAGAGCAGTCAGATTATGTCAAATTTATAAAAAAGAGAAAAAGTTTGAACCCTAGTTTTATAATGATTACAAAGTGCTTTAGATATGTCTAAATATTCGGTGAGCAAAAGCTTCAGTGTGATCATAAATCAAAATCTTAAAAGTGGGCTCCAACATGTCAGTTCCTCAACTTATTGTATTGGCCATTCCAAAATGTTAAGTTGGAGCAAGAGCATCAAAAACAAAACAATGATCCTCCTGGGCCCACTTGTGTATCTTAAAAATACCTTCTTCACAGTAACAACTCAACCACCTTGGCTTCAAGGTCTTCCCTTTTCTTTTTTTGTTTTTTTGTTTTTTTTGTTTTGTTTTGTTTTGTTTTGTTTTGTTTTGTTTTGTTGTTTTTCGAGACAGGGTTTCTCTGTGTAGCTTTGATGCCTTTCCTGGAACTCACTCAGTAGCCCAGGCTGGCCTCGAACTCACAGAGATCTGCCTGCCTCTGCCTCCCTAGTGCTGGGATTAAAGGCATGCACCACCACCACCACCGTCCGGCAATCTTCCCTCTTCTTAAGCCACTTAGCGAGGTACAGCAGAGTGAATAGTGGGCAGAAATTCAATATTTAAGAATGTGCAAGTAATAATGAGTCTTGAAATAATGTTTCAGTAAAAAAAAAAATCATACTATACATGGTGCTTTCCTCTGCAGCTGATCAGTAGTCTAAATCAATGATTGCACAGATGATCAATGGCCTAACTCAATGACTTCACAGGTGATCAATAATCTAATTCAATGACTGCACAGCTGATCAATAATCTAACTCAATGACTGCACAGATTATCAATAGTCTAACTCAATGACCACATGGGTAAAGCTTCTGGATACTTGTGGCTGGTAATTTTTAATTTATTACATTATTCAAATAAAATGTGTATTCTAAATGTACAGTAAAAGGTGTCTTGAAATTATGTTTCTTTCAGTACATCAACTCTTTAGATTGACTTTCCAAAACATTAAGTTGGTGCAAGAGTGTGGTTGTATATGTGTGTGAGTGTGTGTTTTCCCATCACTACCATCATAAACAAGACAAAAAAATATTCCACTACTCTCCCGAAANTTCCAGACAGTAATATCAAAATTTCAGTCTCTTGGTGACACTATCTAAATTTCAGCGTTCCATGGTCCTATTGTAGGATACCACCGTTGGAAATACCTTTTATCACAGAACACTTAGCCAAGCAACACTGCTGAAAAGCTCCTTTTCTCAAGGGTTACATTTCAAATTCCATTTTGAAGACACAGATCAAGACAAAACAAGTCAAAATGCACTGTGGTTTCTCACTTTTGTGCATGGGATTGATGATGCCTTCATCTCTAGGGCACCAGTGCTCTCTGCCATGTGTTACACTTGAGTGCCCTTACTGACAGNTGGTGTCACTTCTGACTATTTCTTCTTCATCCCTAAAATGGTGTTTTATTCTGAAAACTTCTCTGGGCTTTCTAAAGGTCCATCAGGTGTGATTCTTCTGTCTCCCCAGTTCAGGAATCTCCTCTACTCTAAATCTCAGTACATAAGCCCTTTGCTCCCCAGTGAAGATGTAGTTGATCAGCCAATCCTCCTTCACTCCAGGCTCCTCCTTCTTCTGCACTGCTGGTCTGAACTGTGTCACCTTGCTCACTCTCACATCCCACANAAACTTTTAGGTGTAATAGTTGAATCCTCATTTGTTTCCTACTGTGGCTTATCTCACTGAATTCATATTACTTGAATATTTCACTGGTGAATCATGAAAATAAAATAAAATACCCTTACTTCAGATTCTGCATTCTGGCTGCTGCCAAAACTGGACAGGTATATCGCTACACAACACTAAAAGATTCACAGAAAGGCCATAGGGATTTTTGGCATGAGAAGTGTGCACCATTAAAACTCACAAGTACCAAGACCTTCTGTTTTCTGGATGACTCTGTGGATTTCTATTTTATTCATGAATACTTTTTCTCATAATGTTTGTTGTTGTTATTGTCATTATTTTATCTATAGCAAATAGTGACTGAAACAAATTTATGCATTATAATATACAGGAGTGTTTATGGCAGTCCTCTTTGCCTTATTAGTCCACTGCCTTCTCTAATAGTATCCATTCTGTATTATATTTCCTCTTTATTACTATGTTACTATAACAAAACCAAGAATCTTACCACTCATCCCCCATCTCACACTCATTGCTGCTATTCAGGTTGGACACCAAAAGGTTATTTTGCAGCTTTGGACATTTGTAAGCAGTAATACTAAAGCATGCTCAAACCACCTATTGAGTCCAGGGTTTTCCCAACTGTAATCATATAGAATGCAGAGGCAATTCAATTATACTCACAAATCTTTGTGTTGTAAAAATAAGAAAAAGTGGGATGTGACATATTCTTTTTGGCAAGCTAGGTTAACTCTTTCTTAAAATAAATCTAAATGCATTTAGATTTAAATAAAATAAATGCTTAAAATGTTCTTCCTTTTAGAAGTACATGTAAACATCCTGAATAATCACAGAGATTTTAAGACCAACAGTGTAATAAATAAATCTAGGCTGTAAATTCTAAACACTTAAGACAACACATAGTAGGAGAAAAAGGAAAGTAAATCAAATTTGAGAGGAAATAAACTTCAATCTAATAACATTGTGCTGATAAAAAACAGTAATGGTGAAAACTTCAAATCAATGAGATTTCTGATATTTTCATTAGCAATCACTAACACTGTTAGTTTATGCCAAATCTGCCTGCAAAACTAAGAAGCTATAAAATAACACAGAAGAAATTCAAACACCATTATGAAACCAAATAAATTTTAGGAATACGAACTTGAGCCAATTTAGGACATTGTTAATGGTGCATGCCATTCTCAACTCTGGACATTTTGGAAGTCAGGATTGATACTTAAGATGAAGACATAGCTACTAAAGAAATAGAAACACAAATTTGGTATAATTCTAGTCTTCCAGGAGCTTATGTACAATGAGAATACACACACACACACACATACACACACACACACACACACACACATGTAATCCGAATATCAAAGGGAGAGGTAAAACTGTTTGGGGAATAAAGCAAAAACACATCTCCTTGGTAAATCTATGGACAATAAAGGAGAATAGAGATATTGCATTTCAAAGATATCTTCTTACTCACTAGTAAATACTTCTCTTGGGGTTGGCATAACTTCAGGGTCTTTATGAAAAGAACAAAATAGAAAGAGATTTTTAACATTACACCTATCACTGAAAGTAGTTTACCAATTAAGACAAAAGACATCTAATTTCCTCTTTAAATATTACAAGAACATTCTGTAATGATCTCTTAGATCAGAGTCTATTTGGTAGGTCATGCAATTTCTATTAGTAATTCTGTGTAGACAGTTTGTTTATTAAATATACATTAGAGGAAATGATTTCTCTCCCTTTCAAGTCTAGACTTAAGGCACTGCAGATGGATTCTTTTAAATATATGGAAACTGGCTATGTTTATTTTATGAATCAGGAAGTCTCATAACTCTCAAGACCCATAACCAATTTGTATCTCTAAAGTGACTTTTTATAAACTAGAATAAACATGCCATTTCTCTTTTTGCATACTATGGGCTATTTATCCAGAGTCCAAAAAAAATGTATTTGAACATATTCATTCAGCGTGGGTTAAAAATATATGACTGGGTGATGCACATAGAGTGTCTATCAATCACTTAAAAAATAGGACGTGTTATGCACTCCATTTTAACCTGTCCCAATCTCTTGATTTTTATGCATGCTTGTTTTTTAAAAAGTAATTTTTTAAGGGTCATGAGATCCGAAATCTATGTCCGCCCCCTTTAAGAATAAACATGAATAGATGGTAAGCAATGTGGAATTTGCAAAGGTCTGCTGTTGTTAAAGGACCAGCAATCAGGGCTGACCATTTGGTACTAGTTAACCAAAAGATGTGCTCNTTCCTGAGGAAGACTGTTTCTCCTGCTCTTAGCATTCCTTAGTTGCCTGTAGTTCCTGTATAAGGTTGAGACCTCGTGAGCTTTCCCTATCTATGGTAGTATGTTTATTTTTGCTGTCCTTGTTCAGCTTGTTTTAAGACAATTATGTACATTACACAGACTGAGCAAGCTGTATTTTTTGTATTTATGTATTTAGGAATATGCACACATACACACACACACACACACACACACACAGACACCTTCCCTGGCAGGTGATCTGGGGTGATCTAAAAATGCTGGCTGGGAAGGTCATGAAAGTGAAGTGGCATACCTCCACAGTCTCTGCTTCAGTCCCTGCCTCCAGGCTCTTGCCCTGGTTTCCCTTGATGATGAACTCTAACCTGTAAGATCTAATAAACCCATTCCTCCCTCCCCAAGTTGATTTTGTCATGATATTTATCACAGCAACAGAAAGCAAAATAAGACATGGGGAGGAGTTATTTTGGTAAAGAAAACTAGGAATTAGCCTAAAATCTTCTCTCTGTCTCTCTATCTCCCTATCTCTGTCTCTGTCTGTCTCTCTGTCTCTCTGTTTCTCTCTCTCTC
>LZPO01066525.1:16746-29160 GCA_001675575.1 Neotoma lepida
GTTTTCCATTTTAGAGGTGTTTTGCACTCCTTGTTTTGGTTCCAAGATGCATTCAGAAACTTAGCAGCATATAATGTTTGAACCCAAATCTTCTTTTCCATTGTTTTCCTTTTATTGTAGTAGATTCTTTTCTCATACAGTATATTCTGATGATACTTTCCCATCCCTCTACAACTCCTTCTTCTCCATATACCCTCCCCTCAATATCCACTCCCTTTCTGACTCTCATTAGAAAAGAACAGGCTTCTAAGAGATAACAACCAAGTGTGACAAAATAAAATATAATAAGATGAAGCAAAAACCATCATATTGAAGTTGGACAAAGTAACCTAACAGAACGAAAAGAGTCCTACATACAGACACAAACATCAGAGACCCTTTCATTCTCACACTCAGNAGTCCTATGATAAGACTAAACTTAAAATTATAATATATATGCAGAGGACCTGGTGCAGACCCGTGTAGGTCCTGTGCCTGCTGCTTCAGTCTCTGTGAATTCTCTTACACTTGGCTAGTTGATTCAGAGGGCCTTGTTCTTCTGTTGACCTCTATCCCCTCTGTCTCTTACACTCCTTTCACCTTCCTCTTCTGCATTGTTCCCTGAGCTCTGAGGGGAGGAATTGGATGGAGACATCCCATGTAGACTCTCCCCACATACTGTTTGGCTGTGAGTCTCTGCATCTTTTCCCATATGCTGCAGGAGGAAGCTTGTGAGATGATGACTGGAGAAGGCATTGATCTTTGAGTGTAGTAGAATATCATAAGGAATCATTTTATTGATACTTTTTTTTCTTTTTACACCAGTAGTTTTTTGTTTTACCATTGTTCTCCTGTCTATCTAGTCTTTGGTCCTTGGTTACCCAAGCAATGTTGGCTATGGATTTCATCTTGTAGATTGAGCCATAATTAAAATCAGACATTTGTTGGCTACTCCCTCAATTTCTGCTCCACCATTGCCCTAGCATATTTTACAAGCAGAACAGATTATAGGTCACATGATTTGGGGCTATTTCCACCCATATCTTAAGTTCCATGTCCATAATTGCATGTGACATCATTGTAATTATGAGAAAAACTCAAGGTGTGCAAACTGAAAATTCTCCCTAAATATGTTTAGAATACTTACAGGAAATACCAATTGGGAAATCATTCCTATATTCCTCTACTTTGTGTTCTCTTCATTTACTGAGCTCGGTGCTGTGTTAGACATCTATATTCNTTCTAAAAACTCTGTCATGGGTCATGGGCTACCTCACAGAACATATGGATTATTATATGCAAGGTTGGCCTGGTCACCTGTCCACAGCAAATGAGATTGCCCTGGAATGTGGAGAGGAGAGAATAGCCACAACCAGGGTGGGCTAGTGAGTGAGCAGGACAACAGTGATGGCTTCCAGTGAAAGAGAAATCAAGAGCTAAAAATGGTTTTGCTATATTTAATTCCACTTGAAAGGATTCNTTATCATTTAACTTACTATAATGTCCTGGTCCCTGGATGTNTCCTGCCTGTTGTACCTATTAGAAGACATTGTGCTTTATTGCATCTAAATTATGGTGACTTGATACTAGTACAAAATGCAATTTTATTCGACTATGCTGACATCAAATTGGAATAATTTTACAAACTTTATGTCTAAAATGAGTCCATGGAGTAGAATTATTCTGTAATTGCCTTCCTTGCTGTCTGTCTGTATATTACATCCTTTATTTTCTTCCCTGTGGAAAACAGACAGACATCCTTCTGGGAAATAATCTCTGGAGTCGGTGTACAGAGTGGACTTGAGAATAACCCTATGAGGAAAGTTAAGAAACACAGCAGTGTGTGGAGCTCAGACAGTGGAGGATAGAAATAAGCAATAGCTGCCTGTGACAACCCTGCCTTAAATGATCTAGAGCATCTGATGTCTGGCAGAATATGTGATTTGCCTTTGTGAATTTTGAAGAATCTAATCCCTTTTTTTAAGAAAAAAAAAAAAGAAACCCTTTGCTTTTGAGTAAGCCTTTAATCTTAAAAGNAATTCTCAACAGTACTCTTCATTGCTGTTCATTATGAAGTACAAATATTGTGAATCTGGGATTAGCGTAAACTCTTTTTCATCAATACCTGAGGAAATAAATATTTAAAAATAGAGANATATATTCTAATTATAATCAGTCAGTGAGCTCCATCCCAAGGCTACTTACTGATTCCTCTAATATCTGTTTCATCTTCTGTGAAGGCTACCACTTTGTTTTTTGTGAGAATCCATATAATTATANTGAAAGAGTAAGANTGACTACTAAGAACTCTATTCTAAATAGTCGCTGGTTGATTTATCTTAAGAGAGAACTGAAAGAGTTTGTCATTTATCAAATGTTCAATCATGAACAAGCCCTATTAATATGAATTGTACTCATTTTCAGAGAACTATTGCAAATGTGATCCTATCCATCAACATGTGAAAACTGAAAAGGAGTCNTGTCAGTGTAGTGAGTTTGGCAAAGTGCTTCATGNTCCCTCCACATGTACACTTTATAGAACAAGTGAAACTACAGAAAACTCTAATAACTACAGTTCCAATAATAACAGAATTGCCTCTATTGACTCNTCAAACCCAGATAGACATGAAAGCATGCACACTGGAGAAGAACCTTGCAAATCTAAAGACTGNGAGAAATCTTTAAATTTGTATCCCAACATCACTCAAGATCAGAGACAGCACAGGTGGAGAGAATATGATGACTATTTTGGCTATACATACAATGTTATAAAACAAATAATCTACATTNGGGAGACACCACATCATTGTGGGAAATGCAGAAAATGCTTCAATACNTCCTCAAGCCTTACCGTACATCAGAGAATTTATACTGGCAAGAAACCCTACAAGTGCAACCTTTGTGACAAATCCTATAATCAGAGTGCAAGTCTTAAAGCACATCAAAGACTTCATACTGGGGAGAAACCTTACAAATGCAAAGATTGTGGAAAGTCATTTCGCCTGTTGATAGTGCTTAAGAACCATCAGAAGTTACATACTGGAGAGAAGCCATACAAATGTAAGGAATGTGACAAATCCTTTCCTGTGAAGTCAACTCTTACAAAGCATCAGAGAATTCATACTGGCGAGAAACCCTACAAGTGTGATGTTTGTGACAAATCCTTTAATCAGTGTTCACATCTTAAAATACATCAAAGACTCCATACTGGGGAAAAACCTTACAAATGCAAAAATTGTGGAAAGTCATTTCATGACTTATCAGCACTTCATAGCCATCAGAAAATGCATACTGGAGAGAAGCCTTACAAATGTAAGGAATGTGACAAATTCTTTACTCTAAAGTCAACTCTTACAAAACATGAGAGAATTCACACTGGAGAGAAACCCTACAAGTGCAACGTTTGTGACAAATCCTTTACTCAGCGTTCAAGTCTTAAAACACATCAAAGACTTCATACTGGGGAGAAACCTTACAAATGCAAAGAATGTGGGAAGTCATTTCCTCAATTATCAGCACTTCAAAGCCATCAGAAAATGCATAAAAACAAAAGACATGCTGGAGAGTAGCTTTACAAATNTAATGAGTGTGACAGATCCTGTAGACATTATTCATCATATAGAAGGCACCAGAAAATTCATTCTTTGGAGAAATTATACAAAGGCAAAGATTGTGGTAAGTCCTTTCTTGAATTATCACATCTTAAAATGCATCAGAATCCACATGAGTGAGAAACCTTACAAATGTGAAGTATGTGACAAATCCTTTACTGTGAACTCAACTCTTAGAGAACATCAGAAAATTCATACTGGAGAGAAAACTTACAANTGCAGACTGTGACATATCCTTTACCCAGTATTCAAATCTGAGAAAACATCAGAAAGTTCATCCTGAGGAGAGACATTACTTCTGTAAAGAATGTGGTAAATCTTTTACTAGAAGCTCATATCTTAGAATGCATCAGAAAATTCATACTGGAGAGAAACCTTACAAATGCAAAGACTGTAACAAATTCTTTATCCAGCTTTCAAATCTTAGAACACATTACAGAGTTCATACTGGAGAGAGACCTTGCATATGTAAGAAATGTGGNGAATCTTTTACTAAGTCCTCAACTCTTCCAGCTCATCAGAAAATTCACACTGGAGAGAAAAATGCCATTGTAAGCAATGTGACATAGCATTTATCTGGTATTCTCTGCTTACAAATCACAACAGTGTACAAAATAGAAACAAAGAAACTTGTGAAAGCCTTTAGAGAATGTTCAAATCTTAAATAACTGCCAAGAGTTTATATTAAAATAAAATTCTNCAAATGTAACTGTGTGAAAAGCTTTTGAACAGAAATGTCTGTAGATATTTTGACTGCATGTATGTCTATACATTATATGTATTCTTCCTGCCTTTGGAGACCAAAAGAGGGTATCAGATCCCCCNAAACTGGAGTTATAGGTAGTTGTGAGCTGCTGTATCTGTGCTGGGAATTGAACCCTGATTCTCTGGAAGAGGATCCAATGCTCTCAACCACTAAGCCATCTCTCCAGCCCCTGAGAAAAGCTATAATGAAAANGTATATCTTGTTCAGCCTCTAAAAATTCATAATAATTCCAATCATGGTAGTGCTCACCTTTAATCCCAGCACTTCAGACACAGAGGCAGGGGGATTTGTGTGAGTTCAAGGCCAGTCTGATATTCATATTAGATCAAGACAGGCAGGACTATATAAACCCTGTCTCCAATAACAAATAATAACAATAATAAGGACAAAATGTGGTATCAAAAATTGTGACAAAGCTTTTAGTTTTCCCTCTAATTTTGCTATACATCACTAAATTCATACTTCAGACAAACCTTATNAAGGTATACCATATATAGTCCCCATGTCTTGCTGTTCATTGGAAGTTTCACCATCCAAATNCATTCAATTTGACAAATCCTTTACCTAGTGCTGAAATAGTAGACATGAAAGAAAATTCGTAATGAAAGAAAACAGAAAAAAATGCTCCAATAAATTTTCATCTTTTTTTGGGGGGAAATTTTCATCTTTTATCCACCCTCAAAAATCTTCACACTAGATTCAAACCATACGAATAGCAAGAAGCTGAGAAAATGTTAAGAGTTAAACTGTGAATGTGACAAAATGTACATGCTCACATAAAGATTATAAATCCGCGGGTTGGGACTGGAGAGATGGTGCAGTGATTGAGATCACTGGTTGTTTTTCCATAGGACCTGGTTTGATTCACAGCATCAACCTAGCAGCTCAGAACTGTATGCAACTCTAGTACTAGGGTATCTGACACCTTCTGGAATCTGTAGNCTCTGCATGCACATACTGTATAGACATACGTGCAGGCAAAATACCCATACATATAAAATTGAAATCCCTAAGGTCACAAGGCATGGTAGAACATGCCTTTGATCCTTGGACACTGGAAGTAGAGGCAGGTTGATCTCTGGGAGATCAAAGCCAGCCTAGTCTGCAGAGCAAATACCAATACAACCAGGGTTACACAAAGACCCTGTCTCAAAAAAAGAACAAAAGAAATCCCTGAAGGCATGCAGAAATTNCTTTTGAAGTGCTGAAGCAAAATGGGAAAGTATTTAATCTGTCTTAATAAGGGTTCTATTGCTGTGAAGAAACACCATGACCACAACAACTCTTACGAAGGAAAACATTTAATTGGGGCTGGCTTACAGTTTCAGAGGTGTAGTCCATTGTCATCATGGTGGGACATGGCAGCATGCAGGCAGACATGGTGCTGGAAAATGAGCTGAGACTGGAGAAGGAGTTACTTCTCAACTTGTAGGCAACAGGAAGTGGTCTGAGTGCCACACTGAGCTAAGCTTGAGCAAAACACACCTCAAAGTTTGCCCCCACAGTAACACACTTCTTCCAACAAGGCCACACCTACTTCAACAAGACCAAACCTAATATTGCCACTCCCTTTGGAGGTCATTTTCTTTCAAACCACCACGTACTCTAAAATAATATACCTGCCCTTAACTACCAGTCGATGTTCACTGAGGGAAAGGAGACTCCTGGAACCCTCATTCAACCACGATGAAATGGTAATTGTGACAATCTTGCACAGTTACTTGTTTTCAGTACTTTTTGAACAGCTACTTCAACTCTGAATTATCTACTACTAACTGTAAGAGGAAACCATTCACCAAGGTTGAGAGTAGTACAAATTAATAATTATATACATGAATATTTAGATGGCAGATTAATAACATGATCAATAGTTTCTGCCCTTGGACCTGTAATTCCCAAGCCATGACTTTTTTTTTTTACCATGTTTACAGTACCAGGCATGAATTCTGTTCTATGGACCAGGTGTCAATCCTATCAAGAAACAGGTTGGTTATGCCCATGAGCAGTTGTGTAGGTATTGCACCAGTGCATGCATCTTGCCTAGTAGGTTTGTATTACTGATGCAGGGTACAGGGTAAATGAGACTATGACATCTTTTCTCTGCCATGTACCTGCACAGAACCTTGCAGTCCTATGAAAGGTAGCCAGCAGGAAGAATTCCCTGGCACATTCAAGATTGCTTTCTCTCTATCTTGTAACCAAAGTGTTTTGTGTCTTCAGCAATGCCATGTACTAAAGGTGGCCAAGGAAGAGCACTTGCAGCAAGATCTGTTTGATGTGCCTCTGGTGTCTTCGTGGCTAGTAATTCTTAGTCAGATAACCAATACCTGGAATATAGCATTTCATTTAATAGCCCTGCTATCTAAGAGCAGCATTATTTACCTATGTGGGTTGCTTCTGATAAAAGTTTGAAAAATTATATTTCCTATTAACTTGTAAGACAGTGCAATTTCATAAGGCTTCTTCATACACCCTTCATTTTCATTAACCCACTATTACTCCTTTCTTTTTGCCCCACCCCCAGTTAAACATCTAGTACACATTATTCAATGACCCATCCTTTTATATCACATGTATTCACCTATTCTCTCATATTTTTTGCTTGGGTTGCAAAATGATTGACTCCCATCTAGCTTTTCATAAACGTCTCATTTTAGTTGACCATTGAGCAGCCTTCACTTATCCCCAGCACTACTGTGGTGGCTTGAATGTAATTGACCCCCATAAGCTCTTAGGGAATGGCACTGTTAGGAGATGTGGCTTTGTTAGAGTAGGTGTGGTCTTGTTGAGGAAGTGTATCACTGTGGAGGTGGGCTTTGAGGTCTCACATTTACTCAAGATACCGCCCAAGAGTCATAGTCTACTTCCTGTTGCCTTCTGATGAAAATGTAGCCAACACACTGCCATGCTCCCCACCATGATGATAATGGACTAAACCTCTCTACTGTAAGGAAGCCCAATTAAATGTTTTCTTTGTAAGAGATGCCATGGTCATGGTGTCTCTTCAGAGCAATAGAAACCCTAAGACAAACTACAGTACATATTTGAACCATTTTACCCCAATGATTCCCACTGTCTAATTTCATATAACCTATATTCTACTATCAAACCTNTCCTCTTCCTGCATCTACACTACAGGTCTACTTCTAATTTCCTGGCTTCTACGTGCTGTTGTATTAGAATGCAAATAACAAAAAATTTGGAGCCATGTAATCAGAGGCAGAAGTTTTCTTTGTCCCAGTCGCCCAGTCCCCAAATAATCACACAAGTGCTTATATTNATTATAAATATGTGGGAGTCTACTGGAATCCAGCTCTGAACTGTCGAAGAGTTCTTGGGTGGAAGANAGAGGAATGAGGAAATAGTAGGTAGAAAGAAAGAGATGATAAGAAAGACAGAGATACAGGATAGTTTTGGGAGGGNCCTGGCTCAATACCCAGTCACCCAGAGATTTATTCAAAAGGGCTTTTTATAATATGCCAAGGGGAGAGGCAAAAGACCTCNCTCTTGCAAAATCAAAACACACTGTACAGCTAAGTGTAGACCCTCCCAGACACCTGGTAAACATGCCCCTGGCCAAATCATCCTATTATGCAGCTCTACTGGATAAAGCAAACTCAGATTCTCTGACCTTGAGTAAGGTCTCACTGGGAAGCCTCTGTGGGCCACCACATAAATGCTCAGGCAAATAGCTCAGGCTTGTTCTTAGCTAACTCTCACATCTTAAATTAACCCATTTTTATTAGTCTATGTATTGCCACGTGGCTGTGGCTTTACCAGTCTGCTGGCATCTAGTTCCTTGGGTGGCTGGATTGTGTCTTCCAGACTCTGCCTTCTTCTCCCTGTATCTCTGCTTCGATTTCCTGCCCGGCTATATGCTGCCTTGCCATAGGCCAAGGCAGTTTCTGTCTTAACCAGTGGTGATAAAACATATCCACAGTGATAGAAAGACATCCTACAGAAGAGCCAGGACACTAAGTTTTGTTTATCCATGTGTCAGTTGATGGATATCTAAGGTAATTCTGTTTCCTAGATTCTGTCAATAAAGAAGCAATAAATATGATGGGCAAGTGTTCATTGGTAAGATGGCAAGTCTTTGGAGTTCATGCCCAGGAGTGGTTATTGTGTATCAGCTTCCTCTGAGATTAAACCCNTTCATCTTGGAGGACTCTCCTTAAAACACAGGATATTAAAGGAGAGGGAAAGGAACAGAATACTCTAAGACAGTGGTTCTCAAGCTTCCTAATGTGACCTTTAATACAGTTCCTCATGTTGACTTGACCCCCAAACATAAAATTATTTTGTTTTTCNTTCATAACTATAATTATGNTAATGCTATGAATTATAATGTAAAAATCTGATATACAGGATATCTGATATGGAACCCAAAAGGGATCATGACATAATGGTTGAGTGCCATTGCTAAAAAGGGAGGTGAAACATTTCATCCTTCAGAAAACCTCTTGAAGCTCAGAAATAGANAACTTAATACCTTCAGGAGATCATTGCAAAAACTGGCAAGACTCATTAGTGCCCTCATGCCTCGAGCATGTATAATCAGGACTGCTGACACTGTCAGACAGCTGACCTGTACANAAGATGCTCAGACCAGTCATGAAGCAGATACCAGTCAAGCTGCCTGGAGGAGGTAGTGAGTGGCTTGAAAGACACTTCCAACCTCCCTTGAGCTGTCTGCAAGCTGTGCAGAGATCCCTAGGTTTCCACCTTCATTAGGGTGATGCAGCTGTCATTGAATTCTTTGTCCTTCTATAATCCTTCATCCACACTCTTGTAAGTTACCCCAATAAAACTCACTGATCTACTTGACTTTAGAGATGACTCAGTGGTCAAGAGCACTGTCTGCTCTTTCAGAAGACTCACTTTGAATTCCCAGCACCCTCAAATGGGCACTCAACATGTAACCTCACTCCAGGGCATNCAATGACCTCTTTTGGCCTCTGGTAGCACTAGGAACACACATGGAACACAGACATACATGCAGACAAAATACTCNTAAAAAGAAACCTTACTGCTTTACCAAATTAGACTTTGTTGGTTACCTAACTNAGGTTCCCATTGGTTCCTTATCTGCCTTAAGTAGATGTTTATCATTGTTTCCACAGGAAAAATGTCACACATCAGTGCTGTAATTGGGTNNNACAGTAGTTTTCTTTCTTTGATTTATTCATTTCTTTGAGAACATCTATACTTATTTCAGAAGTTCATACTCTTGTTCTCTATCCCACAGCAGTGTATGATATCCTGTACCCGCATTTATGCCAACATTAGGTATNATTTCTTTTTCTGATGATTGCCACTGTAGCTAGGGCAGCATGGAAACTTAAAGGAGTCCTAATCTGCATTTCCTTGATAGATATATAACTCCGGTTTGGTTTGGTTTTAGTTTGTGTTTTTGTTTGTTCATTTGTTTTTAGTTTTGCTTTTTTTTTACATTTGTAATTGTGAGTTTAGTATATAATTGGAACCTTTCTCCTCTCATTTTCCTCCCTCCAAATCCTTCCATACACCCTCATGCTCTCTTTTAAATTCATGGCGTCTTTCTTCATTAATTGTTATTGCATACATATATGTCTATGTATATACATATAGATTCCTAAATAAATTACTAAGTCCATCCAACGTACTTGCAAATACATTTTGAAAGCTGACCATTTGGTACTGAATAACTAGTTGGTGTGCTCTTCCCTGGTAGAGACTATTTCTCCTGCTACCACCATTCTTCAGTTCTCTGTAGTTTTGTATGTAGGGTTGAGGCTTTGTAGACTTTTCCCTAGCCACTTTGGCATGTCTGTNGTGTTTGCTTTTGCTCAGCTCACTGTGGGGCAGTCATGTTGAGATTTTATAGAATTCGGAATTTAGAATTCTGGAATTTCTAGGTTTGATGAGCTCAATAATCAAGTAGCTAGAATAAGCCATTCTGTGGACAGTCATCCTCTTTCCCCAACCATTCCTGTCATTGCCCAATGGGCCCATGAACAAAGAAGCCATGGTGGCAAAGAAGGATTATGCATGGGCTCAAGTATGTGGACTTTCACCCACCAAGACTAACCTAGCTATAGCTGCTCCTGAGTGCCAGATCTGCCCATAGCACAGAAGAACATTCAACCCCAGATATGGTACAATTTCCCAGGGTGACCAGCCAGCAACCTGGTAGTAGGTTAACTATATTGGGCCACTTCTTCCATGGAAAGGATAACACTTTGTACTTACTGGAGTAGATGCTTATTCTGCTTATGGATTTGCCTTTCCTGCATGAGATGCTTATGCCGAAAACACCATCTGTGAACTTGCAGAATGCCTTATCCAACATCATGGTATTCTATGCTGTATTGCTTCTGACCAAAGAACTCACTTCACAGCAGAGAAGTGCAACAGTGGGCCCATGATCATGGAATCCACTGGTCTTACCATTTTCATCACCATTCTGAAGCATCTGGCCATAAAGAAAGAAGGAATGGATTTTTGAAGAAACAGTTACAATTAGGTGGCAGCAGCCTGGAGGGCTTGTGACAGGGTTATACGGAAGGCAGTATATGCTTTGAATCAGTGTCCAATATATGGTAAGGTTTCTTCCATAACCAGGATCCAGGTGTCCCAGGAATCAAGGTGGGGAGAAATAGTTCCTCTCTCTATCATCCCTAATGACCCACTAGGAAAATTTTGCTTCCTAATCCCTTATTATTATTATTATCATCATTATTATTATTATTTTGGTTTTTCGAGACAAGGTTTCTCTGTGTAGCTTTGCACCTTTCCTGGAACTCACTCGGTAGCCCAGGCTGGCCTTGAACTCACGAGATTGGCCTGCCTCTGCCTCCCGAGTGCTGGGATTAAAGGCGTGCGCCACCACCGCCCGGCCTAATCCCTCATTATTAAGTTCTGCTACCCTAGAAGTTTCGGTTCCAGACAGGGGAGTGTTCCTGCTAGGAGCCAAAAGAAACATTCTATTGAACTGTAAGCTCAGACTTCCCCATGGTCACTTTGGGCTTCCAATNCCCTGAAACCAACAAGCTACGAAACAAATAACCATGTTAGGAGGGGTAATTGATACAGATTATCATGGGATTAATTNGATTNCTTCTCTACAATGGAGGTAAGAAAGATTATGTCTGGGGTACAGGAAATCCTTTAGGGCATCTCTTAGTGCTACATACCCCATGTTTAAATTCAATAGGAAACTACAGCAGCACTAATCCAGGCAGGATGACAAAGGGCACATATCCATCAGAAATGAAGTTATGGGTCGCTTTTCCAGGAAGGGAGCCAAGACCTCCTGAAGGTGGAGGAAACACTTAACGGGTAGAAGAATGTAGTTATAAATACCAATTAAGGCCACATGACCAATTTCAGAAATGAAGATTATAGTAGACCTGAGTGTTTCTGTTGTATTTTGTTAAGAAATATGTTTGTATAAATATTTGCATTTTTTAAATTTCTTTATCATGTGATGTAACATCAAATAATAGAATATCAATGATTAACATATTTAACTTCAAGATACTAGAGAATGTTCCCCAAGGGATATTACCACCTATTTTAAATTTATAATGTGTTTGCAATTGTATGAGGGGCAGTTATATCATGTTAGATGTAATTATGATGTGGTTAAATACATAATGCATTTGTGATTCTATTTGGTATAATTGTGTTTAGCTGTTATGGCCTATGTATTGTTTTCATTTGGAAATTAATCATGACATAAGGAGATAGGATTATATGTCAAATTGACAAGGGGTGGACTTGTGATGACTACTCTTGGCTGTCAAATTGACTACATCTGGAATGAATTACAATCCAGAAATGGAGGGCACATATGTGAGAGAGTATTTTGCTTTGTTTGAACTGTGTGAATCCACTTCTCATTCAGACCTTTGAAGTAGGAATACACAAACCTTTGATTCAGGTCTTGAGGCAGGAGAACACCTGCATTTAATCCAGATCTTGAGGCAGTAAAACAAATGTCTTTGATCTGAATCTTGAAGCTGGAAGACAACACCTTTAATCTGGGACACACCTTCTGCTGGAAACCTATATAAT
>LZPO01066525.1:89708-106529 GCA_001675575.1 Neotoma lepida
GCTCCAGATATGGGTGTTTCCTCTACAATGTGAGACAGGGTCCAGTTAGCTCTCTTTATAAGTTTAATTTTGTCACTTTTGGGATATTTGTTGTTAATCTCTCCCAAAAANTTACTGCAAGCTCTTTGCTTAGGTTTACTTTCTGCCCATAATTTGTCAATTTCATCATTAATTAAAGGCACTACACTTTCTGCTGGGTCTATTCCTGCTAATTGATGAAGTCTCAATTTTCCTTTTAAAATCAACTCAGAGATCTTTTCCACATAAGTTTTAAATTGTTTACTCTGTTTATTTGGTAGAAATATCCATTCTAGTATAATATCTTCCCTCTGTATTCCTGTAGGAGAATGCTTAGAGGGTAAAATAACCAAAATGCATTCAAGCTTTGGATCCAAACGATCCACATGTACTTCTTGTATTTTCTTTTCNACCAAAGCCAATTCTCTCTCAGCTTCAGCTGATAATTCTCTTGGACTATTTAAGTCCTTGTCACCCTCTAAGGTTTTGAACAAATTACTCAATTCATCATTTTTTACCCCAACAACAGTTCATAGATGGGAAATGTCTCTGAATAATCTTTGATAGTCATTAAGAGTCCATAACTGATGTCTCCTAATTTACACCTTTTGGGGTCTAATGTTTTGTAGGTCTATTTTATATCCTAAATACTTAATAGGATCTCTTCTTTGTACTTTTCAGGAGCAATTTGTAATCCCCAGCAAGGCAAAATTTTCTTTACTTCTTCAAACAGTCTTTCTAAAGTATCTACATTTGAATCAGCTAGTAAAATGTTGTCCATGTAAATTATAGATTTAGGAAACTGTTTACACATTACTTCCAATGGCTATCATACAAAGTATTGGCACAGGGTTGGGCTATTTAACATTCATTGTGGGAAAACCATCTATTGATATCTCTTGACTGGCTTGGAGTTATTATAAGTAGGTACTGTGAAGGCCAATTTTTCTCTGTCTTTTTCTTATAAGGGTATTGAGAAGAAAGTCTTTTAAATTGATAACTATAAGAGGCCTTCCTTTAGGTAACAGAGTAGGCAAAGGAATCAAGATTGTAGGGAGCCCTTTGGCTGAATTACCTTGTTATTTGCTCTTAGACCTGTTACCATTCTCCACTTACAAGATTTCCTTTTAATAACAAATATAAGAGAATTTCAAGGGCTGATTGATTCTTCAACATGCTTAGCATTTAACTGCTTTATACAGCAATTCTAAGGCCTATAGTTTCTCTTTTGTTAATGGCCATTGCTGAACCCATATAGGTTTGTCTGTTAACTATTTTAAAGGTAAGGTTGTTGTTATCTTAGGAAGATCAACATCTGTTTGTGCCCTGTTCTTGTAGAATCTGGATGGTTGATGACTGTTCTTTATAATTCCTTCTGATGTTTTTCTCAAAAACATATATTAGTTTATGATTTGTTTCTGAGGTTGGAGAAATGTTAATCTGTGTATTCCATTGCTGTAATAAATCACGTCCCCATACATTCATACCTACATTAGCCACATATAGTTTTAATTTTCCTCTCTATCCTTCTGGCCCTATACATTCGACCCATCTCACACTGTTTCACTTGAGATAATGTTCCAGTCCATAAAAGCTGAACATTTACCTCCTGAAAAGGCCAATTTGGATGCCAAAATTCTGGTGCATTTATTGTTATGTTCACACCTGTATCTATAAGGATGTCATTTATTCATATTTTTAATTTTGGTCTTTGTTCATTTATAGAAGTTTGCCAAAAAATTTGCTTCATGGCTTCCCCCGAAGTTTTTGTTCTCTCTTCTATAGCTGTTCTATCACCTCGAGCAATATGGTTTTTTTTACAGTAGGCATTAGTTTATTTAATTCCTCTGGGAAGGGGTTTCTTCTATGATGGCAGGAAAGGACTGAACTGAATTTGTCGTGAGGGCCTACAAGAGGCCCCGAATGGAGTTTCCTGAAGGCAAAGGCAAAGGATTACCTTGTCTATCCCTTGCTGATCTACATTTGTTAGTCCAATGTTTGCCTTTAGCACACCTTCTGCATAATCCAGAAGGGAGGGAGGGTCATTCTGTTGGAATTATTCCTTGAAAACACATTGTTTCCAGGAATGCCTTTTTTGCAGTACCTTTTTAGGTGACCTTTTTTACCTTAATTGAAACACCTGACATTAATATTTTTCTTCAAACTTCTGGAAATTACCTCTCCTATCCAAGTGTCATCATGGTCATGAGATTCAATATTAATTGTATCTCAGATCCATTCCTCCAAGGGGTGCTGATNTTGCCTTTAATGGCCTAATTATCCTTTGCATTGTGCATTAGCATTTTGAAAAGCTAGAGATTCAATTATTTTCTGTCTAGCTTCTGAATTTGGTGTCATTCTATTTACTGCTGAAAACAGCCTTTGTAAGAAATCAGTGAAGGTTTCTTTTGGGCCCTGTATAACTTTTGTGAATTGATGGGCATGTCTCTCTGCATGCTATGAATATGTGTTGCTCTGATTAGTTGACAAATAAAATGCCAATTGGCTAGTAGCCAGGCAGGAAGTATAGGGAGGATAAGCAGACAAGGAGAATTCTGGGAAGAGAAAGGCTGAGTCAGGAGATGCCAACCAGCTGCCCATGGAGCAACATGTAATATGACACAGGTAAAGGCATGGAACATGTGGTGACATATAGATTAATAGAAATGGGCTGAGTTTAAGTGTAGGAGCTAGTTACTAATAAGCCTGAGCTAATGGACAAACAGTTGTAATTAATATAAGCCTCTGAGTAATTATTTTATAAGCGGCTGTGGGACCAAGGAGCCTGGCAGGACCCGGACAAAACATTTCTCCTACAAATGGCACCCAACAGCTCGAGTTTCCACCTGAAACCTGAGAATACTTAATAAGTGATTCTAAATGAGCCAAAAAACAGGTTCCTGCTTCATGTCTCATGTGGGCTGCCAGACGCCGCAGCATTTGGGCTTAAATGCAGCATGNCCAATTCCTGCTGCAGTACACACTGGTGTCTCTAAGCCTCACAGTGCACTACCTGACAGATTTAGCTTTTGCTAGTACAAAGAAAAAAAAAAGAGGTTTCTGGGCTACATACTGCTTTAATGGAGATATACACCCACTGCTTCTGAGAGTTGCTGGTACACATGGCCCAGAACTAGAGATGAATTACCTCTGCCATGTTGAAAAGCTGAAAGGGGGGCGGAGTCAGCAGCCAAGCAGTTCAGCAGTTTAGAATGTCTCCTGGTCAGAAAAGGATTGTAGTTGAAGTTAAAACCTTTTTAAATATAAAGAAGAGGGGAAATATGGGGATATCTTTCTGTATGCTGTGAATATGTGCTGCTCTGATTGCTTAATAAATAAAATGCTGTTTGGCCAGTAGCCAGGCAGGAAGTATAGGCAGGATAAGCAGAAAAGAGAATTTGGGGAAGAGGAAGGCTGAGTGAGGTGATACAAGCCAGCTGCCCAAGGAGCAATATGTAATGGAACACAGGTAAAGGCACAGAACACATGGTGACATATAGATTAATAGAGATGGGCTAAATTTAAGTGTAAGAGCTAGTCAGTAATAAGTCTGAGCTAATGGTCAAGCAGTTATAATTAATATAAGTCTCTGAGTAATTATTTTATAAGCGGCTCTGGGACTGTGGGTCCTGGCAGGACCTGGACAAAACCTTCTCCTACAGTGAATGACTCAATTTTCTTTCCTAATTCTTTGATTGTGTTCCAAGCATTCAAGGCTGCCATTTGGCATAAAATTAGGGTGTGGTCNTCATATAAAGATTGTCTTGTATATCAGCATAATCACTTTCTCCAAGAAGTTGGTCTTGAGAGATTTCCATACCTCTAGTCCTACATTGTTGTTCAATGATCTTAGCCTCATATTTCTACCAGGTCCTCCATTGTGACTGTGGAACAGCTTCCAGAACAGCTGTAACCAAGTCTCTCCAGTTTTGAGGGATAATTCTATTATAAGTTGACCATGAGTTTGACATCTTCTTCACAAATGGAGAATGCATACCGTATCACACTATAGCTTCTTTGAACCTCCTCAAATCTAACATTTGCACAGGAGTCCAATCAGCTCGTACATACCTTGAGCATTTGGCAGTTCCTGTAGGGTTACCGGATAGATTAAGGTTGGCTGTTTGAAAGCCTGAGGCTGTTTCTCTGTAACCATATAATGCAATGCTGAGATAGTTTCACCTTTAAATTCCTCTGTCTGGGTCTGAATTTCTCTGTGATCTGTTTTAACAAGTTTTTCTAAAACTTTTATCTTGGCACTCAAATTAACCAACTTTTTTTGATAAAACAAAAATGATCAAGCATAATATTTATAATTGACACCTAAATCCAATCAAAATTAATTATCTTCTCATTTAATTGTTCCATTTTCAGACTGCCTAATATGTTATCAGAGACCAAATTCCNTCCATTGTAAAAATGTTTCCTATTTTTTAATGTAGTAAAAAAATTCTTTTAACTAATTCCTTCCTTTAAGAAATTATAAATCACCAAATTTGCTGACAGTGATGATTCAGATGTGAGGCTAACTGCTTCTACATAGAGCAGTAGAAGCCCAAGAGAGTTTCAAGGCAGCTACCTAGTGTGGTAGCAGTCTGAGATAGGGATCCAGAGAGAGCCCACAACCCACCAGGAGAGAACAAGTTAAAGAGACTCTAGCCCATGTGAAGTGGAGACTTCGGCCATGTGCAGCTTGGGCCTGAGCCAGGGGTCTGCATGGCCACAAGCGGCTTTTTAGTGAATTCATACCACAAATGTTGGGTCTCCAGATATAACACAAATTGTTAAATGGTCTTATTAATAAAAAACCCAGAGCCAGATATTGGGGTAAAAGCTGAAAGATCAGAGAGACAGATCAGCAAGCCACTAGTTCTTACTCCTACCAAATCTGCTACCGAAAGAGAGTGAACTCCTCTCTGCACCCTGACTTATCATTTCCTCTCTCCACCTAGCTCTATCACTTCCCATCTGTCTGTACAGACCTCCAGAACTCTATGATTAACTAGTGGCTAGCTGCTCAGACTGATTTTCAGGCAAGCTTTATTTGTTAGAGCACAAATAAAATATCACCACAGAGCATCATCAGTCCAGTTGGGAAGTTTTCATTTACACTCCAAATGTATGTTTACAGAGACTTAGATGTATTATAGGAGTTTTTTTTTAAGATTTATTTATTAAGTATACAGAAGAGGGTGCCAAATCTCATTACAGATGGTTGTGAGCCACCATGTGGTTTCTGGGAATTGAACTCAGGACCTTTGGAAGAACAGCCAGTGCTCTTAACCTCTGAGCCACCTCTCCAGCCCAGGAGTTTTTTTTGTTTTGTTTTGTTTTGTTTGTTTGTTTGTTTGTTTGTTTTTGATGGGTGGATAAGAGTCAAGGAATAGATGGATTCCTTATGAATTTTCCAGACATCCTTACTATTATTTTATCCTCCTTCTTCTGTGTTCATATCTGTCCCTTCTCCATAGTTAAATCCTCACCNCTGTTTTCCCATTTCCTCCTTTAGATCACTTGTTCTCTGTTACTCCATCTCTATTACTCTCCCATAGCCCACAGTGATCTCTTTTTACTTTTCTGGTTACTGCAGTCACTCCAGGTTGTGTACTCGCATCTGAAGATTTGGAACTAAGAACTTCCTATGAGAGAACATGCAATGTCTATCTTTCCGGGTCGAGGATACCTCATTCAATATGATCTTTTCTAGGCCCATCCATTTACCTCCAAAGCTCATTATTTCAATTTTCTTTACATGAATAATATTCCATAGTGGATATGTACCACACTTTCAGTATCCAATTGTCAATTGAAAGATATTTAGGTTGTTTCCNTTTTGTAACTATTGCGAGTAGAGCAGCAATGAACTTGGGTGAGCAAGTATCTGTGGAGTAGGATACCAAGGAATGGAATAGCTGGGTCATGTGTTGAATTTATTTTACTTGAGGGTTCATTTGTTTAATTGAGGATTCTCTATTTTATTTTTCAGTATGGCTAACTTTTTTAATGGAATTTTTATTTCCTATGGTTTTGTTTTTATGTTGTTGCTGGTTGGATTTTTGATAGTATTCTTCTTTCTTCTTTTTGGGAAATAGTGGTTTGCTGTCTTGCCATGGATGATTACTCTCCAGTCCTCCTGTATTTCTCTATTCTTCATATGAAATTTGTTATTTCCCATGTTCTTACAAATGATTCTTCTGACTCTTCTGTGTGTGTTTTACCTCTAATTTATTATCTGCAGTGCTGCTTTAGTGAAATCAATTGTGTTAAGTGGTGACTATCTTGAAATGCACTTATATCTCCATCAGTTTTAAGAGAGTAGTTTTCTTTGTGCAACAATGTGCTTGATGGTGATTTTCTCTTCAAGCTTCAAATATCTTTCCATGCTCTCCTGTCTTNGGGATCATTGACTGGAAATCTGGTAGAATTCTGTTGCTTGGGTCTTTTCATGTGGTTTGACATTGTTCTTTAAAACAATATTAATTTCTATTTTTCCTCTTTGATCCCTTGATTTGAAAGGGAAGCAACCATCTANTCATTGTTCCTGAAAGGGAAACTCAAGGAAGAGGAACAGTAAGAAATGGCTGATTCTCCAGTAAGCATGTCACAGGTCAGTGGTCCTTTCCACTCTTTATCTAAATATGTTATACTTTGATGTATTAAAAGCCTTTAGTTTTCTGCTTCTGATAATTTTTTGAAATTTTATCATGAGCAATATTGCAAACAGAGAAACAACAAAATCACATGCTGAAATTAAGTAGACCTAAAGACTATACCACTCAATGTACTTTTATATGGTTAGAGTCATCATAGGGAATAGAAGCTCTGGAGCCTGAACATGGGATTTTATTTTTCACAATCGAATATATTTTGATTTACCTATCCACTACCAAAACCACAAAAACCTTTGACAGAATTAGAACTAACAAAGCACTTTGCTGTATATCCTTTTTCATAACTGGTGTTTATTACCTGCATTCAGTCCCTGATAATTTAACCTTTCTTGTTTTATTTTTCTCCATATTATACTGTGCCCACATATTCATTGTTTCTATATACACATATTATTGGGTAGATTCTGCATGAGTGAAAACAGTTCTGAAACTGTATGACCACACTTAACATTACACATTTAGCATCCACCCATTTTCCTGCAAATTTTTATTTTATTTTTCTCTATGGCTGAATTGTCCTCCATTTTATACAATTTTCATTATCCATTCATCTGTTGATAATTAGTTTGATTCCACTACTTCTCCTTTGGTGATTAAAACAGCAGTAATAATGGGGTATAAATATCATTGTAGTGGGATGTGTGGTTCTCTGTGTTTACAACCAGGAGTGAAAGAGCTGGAAAATATGTTATTTCTCTCTTCAATTTCTTCAATAATCTCCAAACTGATTCCCACAATGGCTATATTAATTTGTAACTTTCCCTCCATTAACAGTAAATACGACTTCCTTTGTCTCCGTATCCCCACAAACATTTCTTGTCAGATTAGTTTTGACAGCCATTCTGCCTGGGCTGGGGCAGTATTTCCAAGTAGTTTTAACTTTAGTTTCCATGGTGGCCTTTTTGGGATCCAGAATGATTTTGCAATGTTTATTGGCCATTTGAGTTTCTGTCTTTGAAAAGTGTCTATTTAGTTCATTTGCCCATTTTTGACTTACAGTTTTATTTCCTCAGTATTTAATTAATTTAATTTTTGGTAAATTCTTCCTATGAGCCTTATTCAAAATGTCACTGGTACAGATTCTCTTAGTTATACCTTAAACATTTTTTGGTGTGTTTTTGGACTTCCCCCAATTTTTATTGTTCTTTGGGAGTGAAGTGAAATAGTCTTCAAAACTTTTGGAATTGTTATTTGTCTCTGTTGGCTTATGCATATTCTTAGGGAAATTTTGGATTATATCAAGTATGGCTCATCCAGATATTTCTATCTGTTCATGGTAGACTGTATTCTCATAAAATTAATTCAATAGACTACTTATCTTATATGTTACTGTTAAAATTGACAGTATGTAGTGCTACTAAAATCCTTGCTACTGTGGAAAAAANACCAAAATTCTTTGTCTATTAAATCAGTCATATATTCTGCCTTCCATACCTACCCCTGTGCTATTTAATGTAGCATTGGACCTAGAGTCTAAATATCCCAACTGAACTTGTTAGAATATAGTCATATAAGGCCCAAGTACACACATGATTGATTTGTGTCAGTGTTTTACCATGATAGATAGCTACAGCATTAAAAGCATATTTCCTCATCATGAACTTTACTTCTGAGACATATCTGCTGTGATACTGTGTAACATAAACACAGCATCCATAATAGATAGATACTCATGTGTCCCGTGTGGTCATGGCACGGGTGTGTAGGTTCATGTGGATCCATAGAAAGAAGACTCAGAGGCACCTTAAGAATGAATTTAGCCTTTTGAAGCTGCAGATGGGTCCAGCCTCTAAGGACTGAAGCATTTTCCTTTTGCCAAGGGCATTTTTATTCTCTCTCTATTTTACAGTTTAGCCAGTTAATTTCCATACCTTCAAAGCAACCTGAAAAGAACGCCCAAAGATAAAATGTCAAGTGCAAACTCAATTTCTCAGGAACCATAGTTTTCTGGGTTTCCTGAATCAAATTTTGCATAGGCCTTTGATCCTTGGGATACAGACAGGATTCACATAGGGTGACAAGAGAGACAAAAGCTATAAGAGAAACAAAAGAAGTGGTTAAACAAAGGAAGGATTAAGGCTAGGTGCTACTCTCTAGAGCCAGGCCAGGGACTCAGCAGGAATGCAGCCACAACCATGTTNAGGCCTTAAATGTATTGCTTCTTCCATGTATTCTTCTTGTAAGACTATTGCTTGGTCCTGCTTTCACAGAGTTAGAACATTCATGATACAATNTGACTGTATTGGAAATCATATTTTGAGTAATTATCTTCGCTCATCTACATTCCATCTCCTTATATCCAGGAAAGCACTTCCAGGTAGCACATGCTCAAACCATACATTTTTTGTTTCAGGGTCTGTTGACATTCATGGATGTTACTGTGACCTTCTCTAAAGAGGAGTGGGAATGCCTAGAACCTGCTCAGAGGGCATTGTACATTGATGTGATATTGGAGAATTACAACAACCTGATCTTTGTGGGTGAGAACATTTTGCTTGTAGAATTCCTAACCCATATTTTTTTTTGTTTTGACTTCATAGGATGTAAAATCTATTAAACCTGTCCTGAAAAAAACAACAGGAGACCAGGCAAAGTTTAGTAGGAAAGAACTTTTTCATGCTATTTAGTTTTCTCTTTCCATTTTCCCCTCAGAGGTGTCATCCACCCTTCATTTTGGTTCCAAGATCTATACATAAACTCAGTAGCAAATAATATTTCCACTAATATCTTTAAGTTTCATGGCCATTATTGCAGTTGATATGATTTTAATTGTGAGAAAAATTCAAGATATACAAACTGAAAATACTAAATATAATGAATTGGACTAAAAATATCAATCAAGAATTCTTGCTTAAATTCCTCTGCTTTGTGTTTTCAGTACTGTCTTAGACTTCTGTATTCTTTCTAAAAGTTCTAGCATGGGTCATGGGCTGTTTCAAAGAACATGTGGATTATGTATGCAAGGTAGGTGTGATCACCTGTCTGGAAAGAATGAGATTGCCCTGGAATATGGAGAGGACAGAGTAAGCACAAGCAAGGTAGGCTAGTGAATAAACAGGACAACAGTGATGGCTTCCAGTGAAAGGAAAGCAAGAGCTGAGAATGTTTCTACATTCAATTCCACTTGAAAGGATTCCTGATTATTTAACTTAGTATAGTATCCTGCCCCAAGGATGCATCCTGTCTGTTGTAACTGTTAGAAGGCATTTTGTCTCATTACATATGAATGATGGTGACTTAATACTAGTACAAAAGGCAGTTTTATTTGACTATGCTGAAATCAGATTGGAATGATTTTACAATTTTTAAGTCTAACGTGAGTCCATGAAGTAGAATTATTCTGTAATTGCCTTCCTTGTATGGATATCTTCATATTGCATCCTTCATTTTCTTCCCAGTGGAGAACACACAGAAACCCTTCTGGGAAATAATCTCAGGAGTCAGTGTACAGAGTGGACTTGAGAATAACCCTATGAGGAAAGTTAAGAAACACAGCAGTGTATGGTGCTCAGACAGTAGGGGATAGAAATAAGCAATAGGTGCCCATGACAGCCCTGCCTCAAATGACCTAGAGCCTCTGATGTCTAGCAAAATACTGTCTTTGCATACATAACTTTTGAAGAATCTAATGTGTTTTTCTAGAGAGAAAAAGAAACCCTTTTATGCTTTTAAGTCAGACTTTAATCTTAAAGGAATTAGTTCTTCTGAACTGTACTCTTTATTGCCCATCACTTAACAAGTATAAATACTGGGAACCTGNGATTGGATTAACATCNTCTTCATCAATTTCTGAGAAGAAATATTTAATGATAGAGACATGTATTCTAAATATAATCACTTGGTGAGCTCTATCTCAAAGCTAATTCTCAGTTGTCAATTATTTTTTCATCTTTTTTCCAGTGAGAGATTTTTGATAAAGATATCTGTTATAAATCACTGACCTTTGGAGGCTGTCATGCCTCCAAAGCAAGAGACGAAAAATGTCCATTACTGGGTGCTTTAATCTAAATAGTTCCAGGTTCGTTTATGTTAAAAGAGAACTTAGGGAGACAGTCATTTATCATGTTTATTATTGGAACAAGCTCTATTAATCTGAATTGTACTCATTTTCAGAGAACTATTGCAAATGTGATCTTGACCATCAACATATGAGGACTGAAAAGGAGTCTTATCAGTTTAATGAGTTTTGCAAAGTGCTTCATGACCCCTCCACATGTGCACTTTATAAAACAAGTGAAACTACTGAAAATTCTAATAAGTACACATGTAGTAATGACAGGGATGCCTCTATTGACTCATCAAACCTAAATGGACATGAAAGCATGCATACTAGAGAAGAACTTTGGAAATCTAAAGACTGTGAGAAATCTTTAAATTTGTGTTCCAACATTACTCAAGATCAGAAACTCAACACTGCAAAGGAAGAGCACAGGCAGGAAGAATATGATGACTCTTTTGCCTCTTTATACAGTCTTCTGCAACAAGCAGTCTACATTTTAGAAGCTCCACACCAATGTGGGAAATGCGGGAAATGCTTCAAGACTCTCTCATACCTCACTGAACATGAGAGAATTCATACTGGATTTAAACCCTACAAGTGCATCGTTTGTGACAAATCCTTTACCCAGCCTTCAGGTCTTGAAATCCATCAGAGACTTCATACTGGAGAGAGACCTTACAAATGTGGGGTATGTGACAAATCCTTTACCTTGAAGTCAATCCTTAGAAGACATGAGGAAATTCATACTGGGGAGAAACCTTACAAATGTAAGGAATGTGACAAATCCTTTGCCCGGGACTCAACCCTTAGAAGACATCAGAGAGTTCATACTGGAGAGAAACTTTACAGATGCAAGAAATGTGACAAGTCTTATACTAGCTGCTCATATCTNAGAGCACATCAGAAAACTCATACTGGAGAGAAACTTCACAAATGCAAAGACTGTGACATATCCTTTAGCCGTATTGAAAGTCTTAAAAGACATCAGAAAGTTCATACTAGAGAGGGTCCTTACAAATGTGAGGTATGTCACAAATCCTTTCACATGAACTCAACCCTTAGAAGTCATCAGAAAATTCATACTGGAGAGAAATTGTACAAATGTAAGGAATGTGACAAGTCTTTTACGCAGGCCTCACATCTTAAAACACATCAGAGAGTCCACACTGGGGAGAAACCTTACAAATGTATGGAATGTGACAAATCCTTTACTCAGGAATCAAGCCTTAGAAGACATCAGAGAATTCATACTGGAGAGAGACCTTATAGTTGTAAGGAATGTCACAAATCTTTTACAAGGTGTTCCTACCTCTTAGCACATCAGAAAATTCATACTGGAGAGAAACATACCATTGTAAATAATGTGTCATAGTATTTTCCAGTATTATCTGCTTTTGAATCACAACAGCACACAAAATAGAAACATAAAGATCAGAAACTAGTGAAAGTATTTAATAAAGGTTTACATTTTGAAAAATATTCTAGAGTTTATATTAAAATAAAATTCTGCAAATGTAACAGTAGGAAAAGGTTTTTGTTTCTTTAAATGTGTATGCGTGCTTTGCCTGNAATTGTGTCTGTGCACTACATGTATTTCTGGTGCAGGTGGATGACAGAAGGGGTCATCAGATCCCCTGAAGCTGGAGTTACAGACCATGGTGAACTGCCGTATATCTGTTGGGAATTGAACCCTGGTCCTCTGGAAGAGCAACCAGTGCTCTTACCCACTATGCCATGTCTCCAGCCCCTGCTAAAAAATGTAATAAAAATATTTATCTTGTTCAACATCCAAAAATTTATAACAATGCTATGTGTGGTGGTACACTCCTTTATTCCCAGCACTCAGGAGCAGAAGCAAGAAGATCTCTGTGAGTTNGAGGACATCATCATCTCCATACTGAATCCAGTACAGCCAGGAGTACATAAACTCTTTGTCAAAAAACATTTTATTGCATTGTCTACATTGCAATAAATCCTAATAGAGTCACATAAAAAATATGACAAAACCTTTACTTTTCTCTCTTAACTGTCCTATACATCACAAAACTCATATATCTGAGAAACCATATAATGGTAGAGAGTATATATTCCCCATGTCTTTCTGTCCATTGAAAATTACACCTCTTCAAATACATTGAATTTGACAAACCCTTTATATAGTGCTGAAATTGCAGAGATAAAAGAAAATTCATCAAAGAAAACATTCTTATTACATTTTTTTATTCACCTTCAAAATCTTCATACTAGAGACCAACCATACAAGTAGCAAGAAAGTTACTGTGAAGAGATGGGCTNTGAATGTGGTATCACTGGAATGCTGGCATACAACTTAGAAATCCCTAAAGGCTAAGGATGTAGTGACACACACCTTTAATCCTAGCTCCATGGAGGCAGAGGAAGCTGTATCCCTGTGAGTTCAAGGCCAACATTGTCTACATTGCAAATTCCATGTCATCCAGAGCTACACAGGGAAACTATCTTGAAAAACCAAAACAATAAGAAAATGAAATCCCCAAGGGGATTTGAAGTACTTAAGAAAAGTTGGGAAGAATTTACTTGAAACTATAATAAAATTATATAGCTCCTAGTAACTGCCAGTACACCTTCACTGAGGAAAAGGAGACTCTTAGGACTCACCCTCAGCCAGGGTGATGAAACGGTAGTTGTGCCATCTTACACAGCTGCTTGTTCTTAGTAGTTTTTGAAGAGATACAAGTCTATGCATTACCAACTACCTCCTGCAAGAGGAAACTTCTTTCACCAACAGGAGAAGAGTACAAAGTGATAATTTTAAACATGAATATTTAGGTGGTAGATTGAGGCTCATGATCATTATCAAAATATTAATAGGTTCTGTCCTATAATCTATAGTTCCTAAGTCATAGGGTTTTGTTTGTTTTGTTTTGTTTTCTTTTAACCATGGCATGGATTCCTCTCTGTGGTGCAGGCTTGAAATCTAACCAAGGAAGAGTTTATGTCCATAAACAGTGATGCCAGTGTTGCACATATGTTGTCTAGCAGATTGATATTGCAAGATGCATGGCCCACAGGTAAGTAAGACCACTGACAAAATTTCTCTGCCAATAGCCTGCAGAGAACCTTACAGTGCTAGAAAAGCTAGCCAACAGGAAGAGTTGGCTGGTAAGTTCAATATTGCTCTTTCTCTATCTTGCAACTAAAATGTTTGGTGTCTTCAGCTACACCATGTACTTATGGTCCCAATCAAGAGCACTGGGAATGACCTGTTTTGTTTAGGGTGACAGTGGGGCCACCTTGACAAGTAAGTCCTAGGCAGATAACCAGTACCTGGTACAGAGACTTCCATTAAATAGCCCTGGTGACTGGGAGCAGCATTATTTACCTCTGTAGGACACCTCTTTTCAAAAATTTTGAGGCTCCTTCACAAATCTTTACTCTTGGTTGACCCACCCACTCTTCATCTCTTCTGCCTGAACCATCCCCAGTTAAACATTTAGCACACATCGTCCAATGCCCCATTCTTTTATAACATATGTTCTAATATCCTCTCTTACTGTATTTTTACTTCAGTTGCAAAATGATAGGTTCCCATGTAGCTCCTTCATGGACATCTCATTTTAGTTGATCTTTCAGCAGCCCCTTTTCCACTACTATTTGAACCATTCTACCCCAAGGATTCCCACTCTCTAATTTCATATCACCCGTATTCTACTACATATCCTCTTACTCCATCTCCCCACTAATGGTCTATTTCTAGATTCCTGGCTTCTACATGTAGTCTTACTTAAACACACAAAACAAAGTTTGTAGCTTAGATATACATATGTGAGAGAACATTTAATGTTTGACTTTTGGGGCCTAGGTAGCTGAACTCACCATAATTTCCATTTTCTTGCATGTATATCTGTATTTCACACTTTCATTTTCATTTACACCTGAATAATATTCTGGGTTATATAGATAAGTATCACATTTTCATTCACCCATGTTTCAGTTCATTGACATCAAGGTTGATTCCATTTCCTAGATACAGTGAAGAAAGCATCAATGAACTTGATGGGCAAGTGCTCATTGGTAAAATGGCAAGTCTTTGGAGTTCATGCCCAGGAGTGGTTATTGTGTATCAGTTTCCTCTAACATTAAATCTTTCCATCTTGAAGAAATCTCATTAAAACACAGGGCATGAAATGTGAGGTAAAGGAACGGGATGTTGTAAGGCAGTGGTTCTCAAGCTTGCTGATGCTCTAACCTTTTAATCTATTTCTTTATGTTGTGGTGAGCCCCCTTCATATACTTATTTTGTTGTTATTTAATAGTGGTAATTTTGCTACTGTTATTAATTATAATGTAAATATCTCATATGCAGGATATCTGATAAGGGATCCCAAATGGATCATGACACAAGGGTTGAGAGATACTGCTCTAAGAGGAGATGATACATTCAGTCCTGCAGAGAAGCTCTTAAAGTTCAGGAATAGAAAACTTAATAGCTTTGGGAGGTCACAGTAACTTGCAAGATTGACTAGTGCCCTCTTGCCTCAGCATATATAATCAATAAGGACAGNTGACCCTATCAGACAGCTGAACTACACAGAGGATGCTCAGACCAGCCATCAGGCCTATATCAGTCAAATTGCCTGGGCCAGACAACAATCTGCCTGGAGGAGGTTATGAGTGGCTTGAAAGACATTTCCAACCTCCTTTAAGTTTCCTGAAAGCTGTGCAGTGATCCCCAGGTTTCCAGCTTCATTAGCCATCACCCTCACAGAGTCATGCAGCTGTTATTGAGTTGTTTAGGTGTCTATAAGTAACTCCTCACCCACAATCTGGTAAGTTACCCCAATAAAACTCATTGTTCCACTTGGCTTTAGAGATGACTCGGTGGTTAAGAGCACTGTCTGCTCTTTCCGAAGACTCAATTTGAAATTCCAGCACTATTACATGGGCACTCAATATGCAACCTCACTCCAGGACATCCAATGCCCTCTTCTCACCTCATTGAGCACAAGGATCAAACATTGCATGCAGACATATATGAAGATAAATCACCCCTTTAAAAAAAAAACTCACTGCATCATCAAGTTAGATTTCATTGGTTTCCTAATTTTGTTTTTTCATTGCTTCCTTATCTGTGGTAAGTAGATGTTTGTCATTATTTCCACAGGAATCGTGCCATGGATCAATTCTGTAATTGACTCACAAAGGAGTTGTGTGTTGTTNTATTTTCTTTCATTTTAATTATTCATTTATTTGAAAACATATACATTGATTTCAAAAGTTAATTCTCTAGCTCTCATTCCCATAGCAGTGTAAGACCTTCTTTTCCCACATTGATGCCGTTAGTTATTTCTATTCCTGATAATGGCCATTGCAGCTAGAGCAACATGGAGGCTTAAAGGAGTCTTAGTCTGCATTTGCTGAAAGGAATATGAACTTTTTGTTTGTTTTAGTGTCACTTTGGGTTTGTGGTTTGTTCTTTTGTTTTATTTTTGTTTTGTTTCTTTTTACAATAAATTTTTTGAGATTATAATTACACCATATCTCCTTTCCCTTTCCTATTGCCAAATCCTCAACTATACCCTTTCTTGCTTTCTTTTAAATCCATGGGCACTTAGTTTGGTAACTGTTATTGCATACATATGATGGGGATGTGTTTCTGTATGCTGTGAATATGTGTTGCTCTGATTGGTTAGTAAATAAAATGCTGATTGACTAGTAGCCAGGCTGGAAGTATAGGTGGGATAAGCAGACAAGGAGAATTCTGGAAAAAGAAAGGCTGAGTCAGGAGATGCCAGCCAGCTGCCCAAAAAGCAACATGTAATGGAACTCAGGTAAAGCCACAAAACATGTGGCAACACATAGATTAATAGAAATAGACTGAGTTTAAGTGTAAGAGCTAGTCAGTAATAAGCCTGAGCTAATTGCCAAGCTGTTCTAATTAATATAAGCCTCTGAGTAATTATTTTATAAGCAGCTGTGGGACTGTGGGGCCTGGTGGGACTCAGACAAATCTTTCTGCTACAAATGACACCCAACTTGGTGGCTCGACTTTCCACCTAAAACCTGAGAAAACTTAATAAGAGATTCTAAATTGGAGGCAAAACCAGGTTTCTGCTTCATGTCTCATGTGGACCATGAGACACAGCAGCATTT
>LZPO01066526.1:59083-76225 GCA_001675575.1 Neotoma lepida
GTAACAATGACTCCTAGAAATAGATTGCATAATGCTTTATTAACCTTGAATTTTCTCAATGCTGATGAGAAAAGAACAATAGCTGTGGAGAGACATTGGACAACAGACAAAACTTCTGAGTTAAATCAACTGGTTTATTTCAAAGATGTGTTGACCTCAGAATGGAAACCAGGATACGTCCTACATTGGGGAAGGAGTTTTGCTTTTGTTTCTGCAGGAGAAGAAAAGTTATGGATACCAACAAAATTAATAAAAATTTGATTCACACAGGAGAAACTCCTTGATGAAGAGAAGTAAAAGCTCATTCACAGATGTGATATCTCTACAAGTTGTAGAGATTTATTTATTATGTATACAGAGGAGGGNGCCAGGTCTCATTACAGATGATTGTGAGCCACCATGTGGTTGCTGGGAATTGAACTCAGGACCTCTGGAAGAACAGTCAATGCTCTTAACCTCTAAGCCACCTCTCCNGCCCTGTAAGATAAACTTAACAAACAAAGGTTGGGGCAGGGTTCTGTTTCTTGTCTTTACAGGATAATAGAAATACCCATCTTCCAGAAATTATAAGGCCTTGGATAGCCAGACATCTACTGCAGAAGGAAAGAATCTATTGGTACCAATCGATACAGGGTAAAATCTAACTGCCTAACATCTACATCTCTTTAACTCTAGAAAAGTTATGGTTCCGATGCAATTATATATCAAGCTGGCTTTGGAGTTGGAATTTGGCTCCCTCCTTCTCTAAACTCAAGCATATTGCTAAAAGAAAAAAATTAAGAGATTGTCTCATATCAAAAAAGTTGCCTGAAGTAGGACAGAAGACCAATAAAAAGGGACCATTGTAACCAAGATTCTACTTCTACCCATACTTATTCTTGATTTTTCAGAATTCTTTCTTACATGTCATTTCATCTTTAAATCCAAACTTACCATTTTGATACTAATAATGTTCAAGTTTTCCACAGTAAAAAATACGTCTTCTCCAATAGCAATCTCTGAAGTCTCCAGAAGGAACATGGAGCCCAACAACAACTCTACCCAATCCAGAATGATGCCATAGTACCTAAGAACATTACTCAATGATCAGCTTCAGAATGGAAACTCTTCAGGACAGTTCTAAGATGAGATCNTCCATCATACTACACTTCTAGCCAGAATCTCAAACAATCTTGTCCATTTTGAGACTAGCTGCAGATGGTATGGCTAGCCCTATTGTGACCTAACAATCTAAGCTTTCTTACAGGACCTCGCAGAGATACCATCACCCCCTAAAGAGCAGAAAGTAATTATAAGAAAATGATGCCCCTCTCCCAAATGTTTTATTTTTCTCAGGGATATGAATTGATGGTTGTAGGGTTGGGGGTAGAACAACAATATTTGGACTCAGTATTCTTTCTTTAGAAAGGAAAAAGGGTAATAAATAGGTATAGGATATTAAGGCAGAGTATTGTATTTACTAGTAAACTAATTCAGTAAAATATTAGCCTTAGATAATTTGCAGTGATATGGATTCTTGTATATTGATACAAATGTAAACTATTTTTATATTCCTTTTTAAGATAATTTGTATAGTGATACAAATACAAAACTATATTTGTTGTAATGTACATATATTTCTACTCTTGTTTAAACATATTTTTATATTGATATAAATGTAAAATTATATTTGTCATACTATATGTACGTTCTACCTCTGTTTAGGATACTTTGTATATTGATATATATTTAGGATTATTGTCATATTTCATATTGCACTATATATACATTCCTACCTCTGTTTAAGCTATTTTGTGTATTGTCACAATCTTGAGGTCCTTGTCCTTATNTGGTACATCTGCTTATGGACTATTTATCTTGTTATGTGAAGCCTTAGTCCTTAAGTTATTTTAGTCAAAAAAACTTACTGAGCTATAATCACACATGCTTGTCATTTCTTTAGTTATGTTCTTCAGACTTACAGAAGCGTATGTCAGATGGATAGGTAATCTTCAAACACTTCATAGAACTAGAGAATATGGCATTTAAATGTTTTGATAACTTAGAATTCTGTTGATGTGAGACACAATTGCTCCTGGCAGCACTGATCTGATCCCGAGAGAATGTTGGGCTTCTGAGACATTTCCATTTGGAAGTTTGTCTTCTTCTTGGCACAAAAAATGGCCTATTGGGCAAAGAACTGCTCTTGCCTCAACTGCTGACAGTACAAATACTGTCCTTTCTGTACAAGTGGGACACAAGGAAAAGTGACTATTGAACTCTGCCAAGACAGAGTAAGATAGTCTTTCAAAAAACCTGCTATTGAAAATGGTCTGACAGATACTCTAGGCCTGTAGCCAATTTGAATGCACCAATGATACTGAGAACTCTAAGTGACTGTCCAGGCTGCCAGCTGTCTCTGTCTACTCTTGCAAGACTCCCAAAAGTTGCTTGCATCCTTTTCCCATTTCTCAGGTATTATTATATTCCTTCTCAGGTCTTTGATGGAATTGAAGACTAACAGTTATCTTTTATGTAGAACGTAATAAGTATTAGATTCAGGTTCTTCATGATAGGACATCTTTTGGAATGATATCTATAATGTGCCATTTACCTATGTTCCAGACTCCTCTGGATTTTAGTATGTGTTTCTTGTTTGGTGTTGTTCTTGTTGGCTGTTGCTTCAAGTTGTCTAGGTCATTATCCCTTACTCCTCATGGACAATATTTGGTAATCATTCCTACTGTATTGGGTTAGAATTTTCTTATTTAGACAAAACCGGGAAGATGTAGTNGGTAGCTTTTCCAGCTTTGACCTTGAAACACTACCCCTAGTGTGGTAGCAAGTAACTGCCACACCTGCCTATGACCTGCTCCTGGGGTGTGGCTGAGATGGGGCCCCTTAAGACCTGAGGTACATACGTGCTTGCTCTTCTTGATTCCTTGTGGTCCTGGAGGCTGGATAGTAGACCAAGCCAGCTTTCTCTGCTGGATTGCACCTCATCTCTCCCGGATCCTGTAACTGACCCCTTATTGGCTGTAAGTTACCCCAGAAATAAACTTCTCTTGATTACCAGATAAACTACATGTAATTGCCTCATTGACTGCAGTTATAGACCACCTCCTGGGCCAAAATGAATCTTTCATCAATGTGGTTTCTCTCAGATATTTAATCATAGTATAACAACGTAACTAATAAAAGTGTCAAAGGCTNGATAGGGTTCTAAGGACTCATTTGTGGTGAAAGACCAGGCGTAAGTTTTCATAGAANCAGTAGTCTGTGACTTATAATCAGAGAGAAACTTCACTCATTTGGTGAAGCCTTTCAAGCACCTGTTAGGCAGCTGGCATAGCACTGGTCTGGCGTTGGTTAGGTACAGTTAATAAGGTACACACACACATCCTTATATACCTCACAGACATTGTTTTCTCTTGAGAAGGAAGGTATAAAAAATAAACAGAGCAATTAGATGTGGCAGTGAGTGTCAAGGAGGAAGTGGCAGTATGACTTGGGGTATGGAAGACCCATGGCTGCAGGTGGAACAAGGTCAGAAGACTTTCTATGGGGTTGGTATTTGAGAAGGAGTCAAATAAACGTGTGGATTTATGTTTTAGACAAATGGCTCTGGCAGTGTGGAGGAAGGGGACCCCACCACCACTGTCTCAGGAACCTAACTCACTAAAGCAACTTGCTAGCAAAGACATGAGTTTCCTGGGTCACATACTAATGTGATCTTGTCAACTCCCACCAGCTTTGTTAGATAGGCATCTTTGATCAGTCAAAGTNAGCTCTTATAGNCACTCTTACTGTTGGTAACAAGTTTGTCCTCAGAGTACATCTCTAAAGTGAAAAGGGCCACCATGTAAGACTAAAATTGGGGTTTACTCCAGTAGCTTTTACTGCAATAGGATCTNTAGGGAAATGTGCCTGTGTACTTGCCTTTTAAATGCTCCCCAGAGTTTAGCATTGGATTGCTAAGCCCTAATCATCCTCTCTTACTTTTGTCTAAACTGTAAAACACTTCTTTAAAAATTAATTTCTCTCCCTCTCTCCAGGATAAGTAATTCTGGGATCTCCCTCTTTAGCAGCCATCTGTTACACAGTAGAAAACCCCCAAATGACCACCACACCTGTTTCCTGTATACTCTTGTTACACATAAAATGTCACAGATTGACTGTATTGTTAATTATGGCTCTTAGAATCACTTAATGGACAGACATGGTAAGTTGAGGTCCTTTGAAAAAGAGGGAGCCTGGTGTTGGAGTGCAGTAACTATTTGTTCTTTTCACAAAGCCGTGACCAAAATACCTTGTAAAACAAGTTATTTATTTTTAAGATTTATTATTTTTATGTGCACTGTTGTGTGCCTGCAAGAGTTTATGTGTGTTATGTGTCTGAAAGAAGCTGTGGAGACTAGAAGAGCTTAATGGATACCTTGGAACTGGAATTACAGGTGGTCGTGAGCCATCTTGTGAGTGCTGGGAACTGACCCTGTGTCCTCTACAAGAGGAGCCTCCTCTTCATCCCAGACAGAATATTTTAAAGTGGCAGGATTTGCTTTGGCTCACTGTTTCAGAGGGTTCTGGGCATGGATGGTTGACCCAAACACTTGGACAAAACCTTATGGAAAGTGGCAGAGTATGGCAAAGGAGCTCTTCATGGCAGACAGAAAGCAAAGAGAAGGCTTAAGAGTCCACAGAGATATGTATCTGTTAGAAGCAAGTTTGGGGTCTCANAGAAAGAGACCACCACTCCAATTGATGCATCTGGAAAAAGCAAACTTAAATCTTGATCAAGAGAGTGTGTTTACAAAGAGGGAACTCACCTAGACAGGGACTTGGGTTTTATTCTAAGGAAGNTGGGGACTCTCTTTTCCCATTGGCTGGGGTTCCACCTTCAGACTAGCCTTACTCAGTTGGATAGTCTGAAAAGAATCTGGTGCATAGGAAATGAAGGAGGAAGGGGAAAAGTGGCACTACTCCAAGGAAAACATGAGTCAATGCATCAAGCCATCAAATTCCTAGAATAGAGAGGTAGGCATTTGAGTAAAAAAGGTTTTACTCTGTAGGGAGATAAAAATACTTGAACTCCTTATTCTAAACTCATTTTTATGGTATTTGGTAGAAAAACTCATATTTGATATTTCTTATGTAGCCCAAAGAATTCAGCCTAGGTGACCTGCCTCCTCTAGGTAGGTGTCACCTACTTTTAACTGCCATCTAACACCCTCCTCCCCTCCCCCACCCCGCAAAAAAAAAAATGTTGTGAATCCACCAGAGTCCTGATCATCTAATTGACTCTTTCACTACTCTGACATCCCACGTGCTTCTTAATCCAATCAAGCTGACAGTGAAAATTAATCACCCTGTAGATTTATTCTGGGAAAACACAAAAGTTCTATCTACATAGCAGTCTGGTACCATTCAGAAGTCTTCCAGTAGATGGCAATGAAGTTCCATCTGACATCAGTGAGTAACCTTGTCCCAGTAAAGTCTGCATTAGAATTTTTTTTTCAACAGTTGGAGTGAAAAATGTGTTTCTCCCCTCTTGTTTGNGCTAAGGTGACTTATCAGTTAGTGGTCCCACAAGCTTATGTCTTAGTACAAATGTACTGTAGAAAAACCAAACTGACATTTCTAAGAATATTTTGAAGGATATAAAATCCACCCAATATGAATAGGTATCTGAACAAAGGGTATGTGGTCCACTATATTGAGATAAAAAAAGAACTGTAGCAGAGAAGCCTGTCAAATCTGCTAAGCCTGATCTTACCTATATGCCTGCCCAATGGCACCTCTGGAAAGACTTGGCTGCAATGACACTGCCCAGAAGTCCCTTTGAGTTGACCTCTGGGACAATTTGTTTCCTAGTGAACTGCAGTGAGGAATCGGCTGTAGAATTGTGTTGACAGGCACTCTGGCCGCCACAGAGCTAGTGTAAGGCAGAGTGTGACTTGCTATTAAAGTTTTCAAGTGCAGAGTGGGGATTTGAATTGTAAGTTCTGACAAAAGTCGCCAGCATCTTACCTGAATTTGTCTTGGTTCCCAAGTTTTCAGTGAGANGCTGAGCGGCAAGAATTCAGTTCAGTNGGGCCTTAGGTGGCACCTTCATTGCTGGTCTAGGGAGAGGAGTTTCATGTTTAGAAGAACAAGAGACCTTGGGCACAGAGGACTGAAAGGAAGAACCGGCTTTGCAGGGTCTGGGACAGGGGGTACTATCTGTCATGTGCTTCCTCTGGGAAATGGGTTTGATAAATACTTGGGAGTTAGCAGACAGAGTGGAGGCTCTTCCAAGCTTTCACTTTCAAAGTTTACAAGTTGGAAGGGAATACAACCGAGGGTATTTGGGAGCCCAGCAGGGAGCAGGAAGCCTCTGCTAAATAGGTAATTAGACCTCACAGNTAGAGGCATAGCACTTCTTACTCTGAAAGGGAAAACAGAAGAGAGAGTTAGGGTGGTCGTGGCTCTTGGTCCTGCTGGAAAGTCAGCTCCAGGGAGAGTCGTCATACACTCAGCCCATCTCACCGATTAAATTCCAGGCTCCATTTAATCAGAATAGTCTTTAATGGGCTGTCTGGGAGCACATTTGGACCTCACATTACTATCGGCCTAGCCGAAGCCTGTGAATCTGACTGGCTCTTCGATCTCTCTTTTACTTGAATCATTACATCCAACCTTAAAACTGGCTTATACAACANTATCCTTAAAATCTAATGTGCAACATAGCCTGATATCTTTCAACTGTTTCTAGGCTGTTTTGTTCAAGGAATGGACCTCATGTCTTTATCTCATGTGCTTTTGATTCTGAACTTCTCTCTTTATGCTACAGCTCATCTTTCTTTCTTCTTTCTTTCTTGTTTTTTAAAATGTTCATGATAAGTTACAAAAAAAGAAAATGCCCAAATTTCTTCCTTAAATTCAGAACATCAAATTTTGCATCTGAGATTGATAGTCACGGTCCCATGATCACGCATGTTCTGGCGGGACAGTCATTTCTGGGTCATATGTCCTATGTAAATCCCTGTGCCATAATTCACACACAGCATGACCATGTAATCTATGTGCATGCATGGAGTAGCCACGTGGACCAATATGCGCATGCACAGGGTAGTCCTTAAACGGCGGGTCCCACATACCCTGCCTCCCTCCTCACATGTCTTTCACAGGCCTGAGCACACCCTCTTTGGTCCCTCTCTACTCTTAATAACTCTTGATAGTGGGTTTGTCGTGTTCCATGACTTTTCCTCACAGGGTAAGAGTTACCGCAAAAAAAACAACAGAGGTTACCCTGCTACACTTCAGAATCTCCAGGGTGGATGGACGCTTTGAAAAATCTTAGCCCATACTTCAAGTCACATCCCAATCAGTGTAGTCTGGATTTCTGAAACCTAAGCATCTTTATTTAATGAAGCTTCCCAGCTAAGGCCAGTTTGCAGTCAGTGCTGAAAATGNCTGTGCTGAGGTCACCCTGAGCACAGGTCTCCATTTATTCAGTGAGCTCTTACTCCTTTCCCATGTGGGGCTATAGCCTGTAGAGGGAGTCTCCAGACAATCTGGTTACTTACTGTGATGGTGGAGTCTGGCTGTGCTCTGCTCTGTGACCTTAAGTGTGTCTTGGTGTGGACTTTTTGAATATAATGATAAATTAAAGGATTTATTCCATCCTTTTGGGTTTGGGCTTTGTAAGGCAGAAATAAAGTCACCAGGAGCCTCCCCCACTATCTTGGTTTTGGTTTGTGCCAAGTCTTATTGTGGTTGTATGAAGTGGGCATCAATGTACAGAAGGGAATCCATGATGCATAGTGTTGGAGAGCTGTACTCAAGATTACATGCCTGGACCAGTTACCAACTTTTGTTTGTTTTGTGTTTTTCCTCGTACTCTACTCTTCTCTCTCTTATGTGGAGTGTTTGAAAGGTTAGATGGTAACCATACTGTTTAGTGGAAGACTGCCGGCCAGGTAACAATTAACACTCATTAGCTAAAACTTCTCAATGGCATACATACACACACACACACAGAGAGAGAGAGAGAGAGAGAGAGAGAGAGAGAGAGAGAGAGAGAGAGTCACTCTGTAGCTCTGCCTATCCTAGAAATTACTATGAAGACCAGGGTGGCCTCAAACTCATAGAGATCTGCCTGTACCTGTCTCCTGAGTGGTAGGATTAAAGGCCTGTACCATCACACCTGGCTGGCACACTTGTATTTGCTGACCATTCATTGTGCCAGCTAGAATTTTTTGTTTTGTCAATTTGACACATGGTAGAATTATCAGGGAAGAGGAACCTCACTAAGAAATGACTCCATTGGATTGTCTGTAGGCAAGTCTGTAGGGCATTTTCTTTATTAATGATTGATGTGGAAAGGCCCAGGCCATGAGGGTGGTATCACCCTGGGTAAGTGATCCTGGGTGGTATAAAAAAAATAGACAAGCCAGTAAGCAGCATTCCTCCATAGCCTCTGTGTCAGTTCTTACCTCTAGTTTCCTCCTGCCTTGGCTTCACTTGATGGTGGATGTCATTAGAAAACATTTAATTGGGTGGCTTACAATTCCAAGGGTTTAGTCCATTATTATCATGGCAAGACATGGCAACAGGAAGTGAACAGTCTACCACACCGAGCATAGCTTGAGAAAATGAGACTTCAAAGCCCACTCCCACAGTAACACACTTCCTCCTAGAAGGCCATTCCTACTCCAACAAAGCCTAATAGTGCCACTCCCTTTGAGCGCCATTTTCTTTCAAACTACCACAGTGAACTATAATCATTAAGAAAGCAAACCTTTACCTCATGNTATTATAACCCAGCAAATCTTAACGAAGGCAACCAANCTAAGCCTCGTGAGAGTTAGAGGAAATTTTTAAAATAACTTTGGGAGAAAAAAATGGCCCTGCAAACATTCACAGGAAGCTATTTATGCTTACACTGTGCTTTGAGAGTGTAAATCCAGGCAAGGTGGTCACCTCTGTCACCAGATACCAGAGAGAACATGTGTGGGAGCAAAGACTTACCTTGGCTCACAGTCAGGAGGTTCAGCCCATGGGTACTGGGTATCATGCATTTGGAAGGATCAGCATGGCAGTGCAATTGCATGGCAGAGAAGCTTCTTCAGTGCCTGGTAAACTTGGAACACAGGGAGAACAACTATAACCTTTAACTATCTGCCTGCAGTGATTCATCCAGAGTCACTAGCATGCTAGGGCTTGCTTTCTAAAGTTTTCATTACATTTTCAGATAATGCCACCTGCTGGCACCAAGCCTTCAACATTTGAACCTGTGGGAATTCTTGATACTCAAACCATAAGGTCCATTAAAATGACCCAATCATTTCATCTGTCAATATCTATTTTAGACAAGCACCTGTATCTTTGGAAGAGGTGTATATAATGTTGTTCATCATTGCATTGTTTGAGATAATAAAATATTGGGACTAGTATTAAGAGTAGATTTATTAAATGTGTAATGCTAAATAATTACAAAGTTATTATGTAACACTTCAGACAAATTAATAATAGTAAATAAATTTAAATGTAATAACATGGAAAGACTTCTAAGATAAATTGTAGAGAACAAAGAAGGCTATGAGACTGAAAGAATAATATCAAATTATTTCTTTGAAGGAAAATAAAATGGCATATACATGTAAATGCATAGAAAAAAGTCCAGAAGTGTGTATTGATTTGAAAAGAATATTTACTGCTGAAACAGTAAGAGGGGACTTGTGCTTAGGGCTGTAGTTAAAGGGTGCCTTCACTAAGAGTCAATTGNTATTTTACAAATGAATGTGCCCATCCACAGATGAGTGCATTTGGCACATAGACACAAGGGTGGTTTTGTTTAGTTTGAAGTCACAAGGAGTAAAATTGTGCCATTTGCAGGAAGATACAATGAGCTGGAGATCATCNTGTTAAGTGAAATAAACCAGACTCAGAAAGAGAAGTGCACCCCTCACCCACCCACACACACACACATGTGGAATTGGGAGGGAAATATAAAAGTAAAATAGTAGAAGCAGGAGAAGAGGGAAGGGGCTTAGGTTAATAGAGGGGTGAATATGATCAAGTCTGATATATGGATGTATTAAAGTGTGATGGTGAATGACATCACTTTGATNAATCACTCAGATAAATAATATGTGCCTCTAAAGCACATATTTATAGTTTTCTTTTAAAAACAAATGAACCTGGGGCTGGAGNGATGGCTCAGCAGTTAAGATTACTTGCTGTGTGGGCTGTGNTTGTGTACTCCTTTAATCCCACAGAGGATGACAGATCTCTGTGAGTATCAGGCCAGCTAGTGCTACATAGTGAGACCTTGTGTCAAAAACCAAAATCAAACCAAACAAACAAAAAGAGGACTGATTACTCTTTCAGAGGACCTGAGTTCAGCAGTGACATGACAGTTCATGACCATCTGTAATGGCAGTCCTAGAATCCAATATCCTCTTCTGGCCTCCTCAGGCATCAAGCACACNGATGATGCACAGACATGCATGTGGGCAAAACATCCATCACATAAAAATTTAAAAAAATAAAAACAAATGAGCCATTATGCTAATTTGGCACAGTTTGTGCAGGCTGTGACATTGCCTCTTGAGAAATGGGGTTCTTACAGGAACTCTGTAGACCTGCATCATCCTTCCTCATCTTAGGCACATCTCACATTTAATTTGGCTCAAGGACCATCAAGCCATACTTAAGAGGACTAGGAACAGTCTTGTGCTTGTCTCCATTTTAGTGAAAAGTCAAGTGTGGTGCAGCAAGGTAGATGGCCCTTAACTTTTTCAGAGAGTCCTTCACCAGCATTTTTCACCTGCTTTTGTGCTCCAGGAAGGCAGGATAGGTGTTGAACCATGGCTCTTTTTAAGCTCCTTTTAGGCCAAGAGGGACTGGAGGGCATTCTTCAGGCTGTGGGTTTATGGGAACTAAAGTTTGGTCAGGGCTACAGTGGGGTTCATGATAGGGTCACAAAAAGAGAGGATCTTGTNGATTCTCTCTGTGCTTTCTGGGCTATTACCTATGTTACTCTCCTCATGAGTATGCTGCTGGCTTCCTTCTGCTTGTTACTTAGTGTCAGCATCTCTGTTGTGTGTGCTATTCATTGATTTGACAAAAAAAAATTTGAGAGCAGAGAAGTCTTGGCTGCTTTAGTCAATGGATGTATTTTTTTAAATGCTGTTTTAGTGCTTGGTACACAGCTCTTGCTCAGTAAGTATTTGTTGAATGACTCAAAGAAATATTTATTGAATTTCCATTATGGCCAAAGAGTATGCAGTGAAGACAGTAGTGATTGCACACAATTCTCTGCCTCATGGAGATCAGTATTATGTAATGGAGGTGAGCAACCTTCAGNAAGAGTGGCCAGCACAAGGTAGTGATGTTCGTTCCAGACATGGTGGTACATGTCTGTCATCTCAGCAATGGGGAGGCTACAACAGGAGGAATAGAAGTTTGAGGCCAGCCTTACTTAGCAGCATGTTGTTTCTTCTTCTTCTTCTTCTTCTTCTTCTTCTTCTTCTTCTTCTTCTTCTTCTTCTTCTTCTTCTTCTTCTTCTTCTTCTTCTTCTTTTTCTGGGTCATGCCTCCTCTGAGAGCCTCATTTTCATGAAGATTCTCTATAGGCTTCAGTGGTTTTCAGATACTGTATCCCTAGACCCAGCTGTGCCTGAAACATGATGGTGCCCTCTGATATGTAAAAATATAATTCTTTGATTTAGTTTATTCTGTTTATATCAGTCCTGTCTAAAGACCAAAGACTGTGTCTAGCACTTCTTTTCAGTCAATCACAGAGCCTGAGGCTGTCCAGCACAAAGCAGCTGCTTAGTAAGTGCCTAGTGATTAAATAGAACCTAGGTCATGGAGCTTGATGACCCTATGATGGATGTTTCATTCCTGAATTAACCAGTGGCCTGTGAGCAATTCAAAATATAGTTGTAATGATATGGCATGTGGGGGGCCTTGGTGGGTTGGGCCAAGGTGCCCCAGTGGGTGAGGGAAACATGCCATGCCAGTGGAAAGTTACTAATACTATGCAGACACAACAGCCACATGGTGAGTTTATTATAAGGGGGGGGAAGAGGGAGAAAGAGAAAGGGAGAGAGTGTACACCTCATGGCTAGAAGGGGAGGAAGAAGAAGGGAGGAGTTTTTCCTTAAAGAAAGACACAGGGTGGGTGCCCAAAGAGCAGGCCAGATTGCCAACATTCCTCCATTTTAATTATTATAAAAAGGTGAGTTACGGTTAGCAAGTGGGGGAGTAAGAGCTCTGAATTCTCGAGACTACTTCCTGCTGACAAGGGGCAAAGTGGGATCAGGAAGTTGGGAGTCCAAGTCACACAAAACAAGAGGTGTCAGTGAAGAAACATTCAGTTGGCAGTCATTGTGGAGATCTCAAGCATCTGTTCCTTGAGGGAGCTGAGAAAGTAAGTTGTTAGGAGAAAACAAAATAGATTGTGATCATTGGCCTCATTAATGGGGCCAGCCATGGGAAGAGTGATAACTGCCATAAAGAATGGAACAAAGAAGTGCCCTGGTTGTACAGAAGAAGCAAGGGTGAATGAGTGAGACACAAGAGCAGATATGCCCTTTATTGGGACATCCTGGAAAACCAGGTTCTGGTTGCTGGATAGGTGCCTGGTTGAGCCTGGAGAGGTGGTACCAGCAGTGAATTGAGGGATAATGTGTTCTTTTGGAGTACAGGAGCCATCACATCTGCTGTTTCTCTGAGGTGGGGGTGCATCCATCCTGTAAAAGTGTTGATAAGAGTTAAGAGATAATGCAGTCTTTTTATGAATGGGGATGTAGGTGAAATCAACCTGCCAGTATTCGCCCAGTTGGCATTCTCAGTTGGTGGTTAGCATCCTCAGAGCTGGTGCAGGGGCTGGTTTATCTGGAGGACCCTCTGTGGGNTGGCCTTGGCCCAGGCAGGAGTGAAACTGCAAAATATGCTCAAAAATGGGTGGGATCAAAATGGGCTCTGGAGATTGTTAGTTTTCATCAGACCAGATTTCTTGATACAGTAGGAGAACTTATCCCAGGAACCTGCATTTAAGGACTCCTAAGAACTGTTTGTAGTCAATGCTCTATCAGTTTATCAAAACCACATTTATCAATATCAAAACTCCAAACCTCTGAAGTTATATCTGAAACTAGTCCATTCTGTATCATGAAGTCTGCGAGTGAGGCACATCTGTCTGTATTTTTAACTGGAAACTCATTAATCAGCTATCAAGGTTCTATTAGTCTTGGGATTGGGGTTTTTAAACTGTTACCCTAATCATCAAACACCATCAGATCTGAGAAAGATAAATTTAAGAAGTGAGACAGCATTCCAGCTACCTAGGCAGCAATCCCAAGTCTCTCCATGGTCATTAGGGGACAGAAGCCCAAAGGCAGCACTTGTTCAGCTGCTAAGCTCAGAAGATCTGACAGATTTTTTGTGAAGTAGGGATTTGGGAAGATTGACCCACCTTGACTTTTCAGCATGGGGCAATTGATCCTCTGTTGTTTCACTTATTCACAGTCTGGACAGGTTCTTAGCANCATTCTAAGGCAGCTTTTCAATGCATGGCTGGCCTTGCCATAAGCCTCCCTGTGGAAGTTCTTCTGCAGCTATCCATCTTCTTGGAGAAGATACAGGATGTTGCCAGGAGCTGACATGTCTCTTTCTCATAAAAAGCCTTTATATTAAATGCCATATTCTCAGATCCCTAAAGGTGTTTGAGAACTGGGGGAACAAAATCTGNTAGACATATCTAAATTAACTTTGAGAGCATATATAAGTTAAATCTGAATATACAGTTTTCCCAATTAGTTACAATGGCAAAGACAAGGAGGCTAGACATACCTTCCTGTACTGTTATTTTTAAGGCCCTGTAGTTCTGATTTTTGAGTATAGTCAGATTATGATCTTAAATAATTTATATAGAAATAATAATTTCTTAAGATCATATAATACCTTTCTGATTCTGCATAAAGAAGGTCAAATGTCTTATCTTATTGCAGAACCATTTTAGTTAATAAATCTATTAATTGACAAGTCTGGGTGGGCCTAGTTTTATAGGATATCAATGGACATTATAGGTAGACAGTTTCCCCCTATTCCGGAGAGTTNCTCTTTGACTTAGCCNTTTAGCCTGTTTTANGAGGGCAGGGANTATGTACTTTCTTCTATAGCTGCTTTAAGCTGAAACAGGGTACCCAACAAGACTGAAAGGCTAGTCAAAGGTAAGGAGGGAAATCAGGCAATGGGGTGTTTATCAGAAGTATATGGTCATCTGACCTAGCTGAAGATACAGGAAACAATTATGTTTGGTTGGACTGGTCCACATGACATCAGTCTTCAGCAAGTCTAGAGCTTGTGGTCATTTGGAANAGATTGCAGTCATTAATTGATGCTTGGAGGTGTCTGCTAGCCAAGTGGAAAACCTGTTGAAGCAGATAGACTAGAGACAAAAGTTAAAATTTGTGAACCTATTTGGAACCTTTAGGCCCACAGCCTTAGTGATTGAGAAGGGGAGGAGTTTTAAAACTAAAGCTGTACTATTGTACCTATCTGGACTCTTTTTGACCTATGTGAAGTGGATTCAATGGCTTTTTTTGATCTCTGAGGCTTATATGAATTCTTTTTTGTTTGTTTGTTTGTTTGTTTGATTTCTCGAGGCAGGGTTTCTCTGTGTAGTTTTGGCGCCTTTCCTGGAACTCACTCNGTAGCCCAGGCTGGCCTCGAACTCACAGAGATCCACCTGCCTCTGCCTCCCAAGTGCTGGGATTAAAGGCGCCNAGCTACATAAACATTTTAGATATATTATTATTATCAATCAGTATTGAAATCCNAATTGTAGAAAAACAGGTAATGGTATNTAGGCTCATACCTTTGAGTCATAGCAAAATTACAGATTTGGGTTAAAAAGTACGTACATTTGTGCTTAGATAGAACCAGGTACAGATTGGGCAGAAAAGTCTTTGGCCTGATGAGAAGTTTAAGTTTATATTTAGAAGACAACCAAGGAAAATTTTAAATCCTGAGGCTGTGACCCAAATAATATCAGAATTCTATCAATGCTAAAATCTGAACTTTTGAAATCTTAATATAACAATATCCTAGAAGGAGTAAGTAATCTGAAGCATTTAAATCATCTATTTGAAAAGTAATCTGAAGCATTTAAATCTCTCAAATATCTTCCTGGAATATCAAAAATAAAGTATCCTCTTTATTTTAAGAGGGAGAAAATATGACATTTTTTAAAAAAGATTAAAAATTCTCAAGCACTTTAGTGTTACTGCCCTATCACAGCATGGGAGAAGCTGCAGCCATGCTTGNGTCAGGAAGTCATTTCCTACTGCTCTTAGTAAAGATGGTATCTGACCACATGGCCATATGGGTTTTTTTTTTCTTTTTCTCAACACAAACTAAACAGATAAGGAACAAAAAACCTCAAGTGTTCAACAATCAGGCAGAAATATAGTCAAGTAGCCAGATACTTATGTGGCTCATTTGCCACCCCTTTTGCTCAGCAGCTCAGCAGCCAGAGAAACCTAGGACCNCAAGCACCCAAGGTGGTAGGTTGGGCCAAGGTGCCCCAGTGGGTGAGGGAGACACACCATGCAGATGCAACAGTGGGCAGCATAGCGCAGTAGAAAGTTACTCATAACATGCAGACACAGCATCCATGTGGTGAGTTTATTATAAAAGAGAGATAGATAAATAGAGAGAGACAAAGAGAAGAAAAGAGGGAGAGAAGGAGAAAGAGAAAGGGAAGGAAAGAGGGAAAGTGGAGATGTGTACACCTCATGATAAGAAAGGCAGGAAGAGGAAAAGGACGAAGAAGGAAAGGGTTTTTTCTTAAAGGATGATTTACATCAGTACACAGGGTAGGTCCCCTAAGGGTGGGCCAGAATGCCAACAATAGGTCCACATTTCAACTTAAGAGAGATTCCATGAACTGAAAAATGGCTCCATTGACTGAATTTCTTGTTCATTTTCTCCCAATCACCAGGTTGCAAAAAAGAGAATGAGGTAAGAGGAATTCATGAGGGGAGGTGGCCACAGAAACCTATATGGCATAGAGTGACCTGTGGTGTCCTTTGTATTTTCCATTCTTTCTATCTTGCAAACACTCATGTGCTTTTATAGTCACTTTAGTATGTTTGAGAGACTGAGATTTAGGAGAGGGTGGATGGTATGACAACCATCAGTGACATGTTCAATGCAGATTCCCTGCCTCTCCCATTGCTACCTCCTATCTCTAGCTCAGTCACCATCACTGATTGTCCGTCATCAACTTTTTCTTTATTACCAAATCCTGGGAANAAAGGTCTTGATATATTTGCTTATTAATCTCCTTGATTATTAATGATGACTTGATAAAATATTTTTTGCATTGTACATGCAAGTCAAATTGTCAGAATAAATCTAAGCAAGTTGTTTTCCTATATCCTGGAAGGGCATTGCATGCCATCCTGTGTGGAAAGTACAGTGGCAATGGGTTTTAAATCTTACTACCTTCACTAAGCCAACATATTACAGGCAATTTCTTATAGGTAAAAAGTAGGCCATCATGTTAAATGGTCCTTAAGGGAAAGAGGGAGGAAGCCACAGGCAGTGCTCAGNCAAACTTACCCTGCAAACAAGGGCCAGAAAGCTAGATGGTAAATAGTAGGGTACGAAGGTATTTTTATTTGTTTGTTTAGTGATGNTAGGGGATAAACTCAGGACTTCCTGTTTTCAAATCTTGAGGTCTACTACTGAGCCATATCTCAGCCTTATGCTAATGAAGTTTAGTCAGGCATTCTACTACCATATCCTCAACCACTCACTGGTGCACTGTAAACAAGAACTCTATAGCTGGGCCATACCTTTAGCCCCAGGAAACTCCATTTGGTTGTTCAGCNCTTTTCAGCCTCCTATCACTGAGTCCCTCTGTTNGAAAGGCTTCTTCTTCTAGTCCTCCTCCTTAGCCTCATAACTTCTTTGAGTTTGACTAATTTGCTAGTGTGCCTCATAGAACTCACTGAAGCATTTATTTACATTTCCTGGTTTACTATTGATAGACCCCAGACTCAGGGTACTACCTTCTCGGGGGGGTGCCCCAAAAACCCAGACTCCAGTCCAGTCGATGCAAGCTGCAAGAGGGTTTATTCAGGCGTTTGTACAAATGGGCGTCTC
>LZPO01066526.1:77164-87510 GCA_001675575.1 Neotoma lepida
TGTCCCAAAAAAACGAACAAACAAATAAGCAAACAAAAACCAACAAAGCAATAAAAAAATTCTGATCACCAGGCCTTGTCCGGTAGCTTTGCTTCACAGTTGGTGCAGGCCTGGCAATAGTAACAACATGTCCTGAAACCCTCCAAGCTGCTTCCACTGCCACTGCTGCCACCACTAACACTAAAGAGTGAGAGCCCCTGTGCCTGGTGGTAAGCAATGTTGACTGACAGTGGNTTGCTCAGTGGTTGCTAGAGAAGCTGGGTCACATGACCTGCACTTGCTGAGTCAATGCAGACTGTGTAGTCCAGGCATAGTCGGCAGATTAGTATGTCACGGCTTTGTGTGGCCTTCCTAGTGATGCCTCAGTAATTAAGTAACCTGCAGTGTTTTGTGACCACCTTGGAGCTGCACCTATTAGTATTTATTTGTTCTCTCGCTGACTTTACTTTTTCTGCATTCTTGTTTCTCTAACAAAGCTTTAAAGTGTAAGGTTTGGCATAAATTCTGTTTTATATGTATAAGAAATAGATTGTTAACATCCGTTTTCAGTGTGAAGAGCCCAACAGAGGTGCAGATAAGCAGGTGGTGCTGGGCCCCTCTCTCCTCTAGCTGGCAGTTAGTTGGCTGCTGCAAGGAATCTGCTAAGCAGCTGAGTCCACTATCAGAAAAGAGGGCAGCCTCAAGTCCCAAATTATTCATTAGATAAGGTTTTGTGTCCTAAACCAATAAGATAGGGAATTTAGGAAGGGGGCAAATCCCAGTCTATGGGAGAAGGGGACAGAAATGTCTTGCAATTAGGGGACTTTAAAATAAACATGCCGAGGTAGGTAACCATGCAGAGAGTGGATCCAGAGCAGCCCGCTAAGCAGCCTCGCAGCGATGGCAGCCCAAGAAAGCGACAGCGCACCCCTCCTACAGCGGCGAGCTAATCTCCCGGCTCCGACCTCCGGACCTGGGAAGCGGAGTACGTGTACTCCTTCTTAGAGACATGCGGCTTCCTAGAGAAGAAAGTGCTGGACAGCTTCAAAGAAAATAAAATCACTGGTTCATTTTTGCCCTTTCTCAATGAGTCTCGTCTCGAAAATCTTGGAGTAAGTTCCTTGGAGGAGAGGAAGAAGATGATTGCATGTATCCAGGACCTGAGTCAATCTCACATAGAGCTAATGAAGGTATTTAATGATCCTATTCATGGCTATATTGAGTTCCACCCTCTCCTTATCCGAATCATTGACACACCTCAGTTTCAGCGACTGCGTTACATTAAACAGCTGGGAGGNGGCTACTATGTTTTCCCAGGAGCTTCACACAATCGCTTTGAACACAGTCTAGGGGTTGGATACCTAGCAGGCAGCCTTGTTCAAGCACTCGCTGAAAAACAGCCAGAGCTGGGGATCAGTGAGCGAGACATTCTCTGTGTTCAGATTGCTGGGCTCTGCCATGACCTTGGTCATGGGCCATTTTCTCATATGTTTGATGGAAGATTTATCCCACATGCTCGCCCAGATAAAAAATGGAGGCATGAACAGGGCTCAGTTGAGATGTTTGAGCATCTGGTTAATTCTAATGGACTCAAACTATCATGAAAAACTATGGTTTCATCCCTGAAGAAGATATTGACTTTATNAAGGAACAAATTATCAGACCACCTGACACTCCAGTCAAAGANTGTTCGTGGCCATATAAAGGACGTCCTGCTAAGAAGAGCTTCCTTTATGAGATAGTAGCTAACAAAAGAAATGGCATCGATGTGGACAAATGGGATTATTTTGCCGGGGACTGTCACCATCTTGGAATCCAAAATAATTTTGATTACAAGCGCTTTGTTAAGTTTGCCCGTATCTGTGAAGTGGAAGANAAGGCCCGAGGCTATAAGATGAAGCACATTTGTACTAGAGAAAAGGAGGTTGGAAATCTGTNTGACATGTTCCACACACGCAACTGCTTACACCGCAGAGCTTATCAACACAAAATCAGCAACCTCATCGATATCATGATCACAGAGGCTTTCCTCAAAGCAGATCCCTACAGAGAGATTTCAGGGGCCGGCGGGCAGAAGTTCCATATCTCTACAGCCATTGATGACATGGAAGCCTCCACTAAGCTGACGGATAACATTTTTCTGGAGATTTTATACACTACTGATCCAAAGTTGTCTGAGGCACGAAATATTTTAAGGGACATNGAATACCATAATCTATACAAGTATTTGGGTGAGACCCAACCAAACGGTCAAGACAAGATTAGAAAGGAAGACTATAAACACCTTCCCCAAGACATTGCTGACTCCAAACCTGACATGCNCCTGGAAGCCCAGCTGAAGGCCGAAGATTTCNAAGTGGATGTTATCAACATGGATTATGGGATGGAAGACAAGGATCCAATTGACCATGTTCACTTCTATTGGAAAAGTAACACGAAGCAAGCAGTCATGATCACTAAAGACCAAGTGTCACAGCTTCTACCACAGAAATTCGCAGAGCAGCTCATTCGAGTGTACTGTAAGAAGAAAGACAAGAAGAGCCTGTATGCTGCTAGGCAACATTTCACTCAAAGGTGTGCGNACAGAGACTTCACCAAGCCACAGGACCACAGGATNGTGACATTATAGCCCCACTTATAACACCTCTGAAATGGCGGAAAGATCATCCAGGTCACTGCCAAAAAGCATCCAAAGCCAAAGAAGTAAAAAAAAAACCTCTTCCCACCAGGCAGCAGTGGCGCACGCCTTTAGTCCAAGCACTCTGGAGGCAGAGCCAGGCGGTTGGAGACCAGCCTAGTCTACAAAGCGAGATCCAGGACAGGCACCAAAACTACACAGAGAAACCCTGTCTCAAAACAAAACAAAACAAAAAAACCCTCTTCCCTCTTCAGTTAAGTGAGGCTATGTGACCAGAGTCCACTAGTGATTTTTATTTAGTATTTTGAATGTACGCACAAGCCGAAGGGTAAGTCATTTTTATTCAAAATGAAAAATGGTAATGTTAAAAAAATAAATAAATAAAATAAAATAAAATAAACATGCCAGCTTTGGCCTTTTCTTTATGCTAGTGCCCCCTTTCTGTATAATTGTATTTTAAAAATGCATTTCTGGCCGGGCGGTGGTGGGGCACGCCTTTAATCCCAGCACTCGGGAAGCAGAGGCAGGCGAATCTCTGTGAGTTCGAGGCCAGCCTGGGCTACCAAGTGAGTTCCAGGAAAGGCACTGCCAAAGCTGCACAGAGAAACCCTGTCTCGAAAAAACAAAAACAAAAACAAAAACAATACATTTCTTCTTTTTTTTAAGATGTATTTATTATGTATACAGAAGAGGGCACCAGATCTCATTACAGATGGTTTTGAGCCACCATGTGGTTGCTGGGAATTGAACTCAGGACCTCTGGAAGAACAGTCAGTGCTTTAACCTCTGAGCCACCTCTCCAGCCCATATTTCTTCTTACTAGTCTTTTATTTCCCACATAGGAAAATTGAAATAACTTGTAAAATGCTGCGAAACAAAAAGAACACAATTGGGGGCTGCAGAGATGGCTCAGAGGTTAAGAACACTGACTGTTCTTCCAGAGGTCCCGAGTTCAATTCCCAGCAACCACATGGTGGCTCACAACCATCTGTAATGAGATCCGGCGCCCTCTTCTGTATACATAATAAATAAATCTTAAAAAAAAAAAAAGAACACAAATAACTCACCAACAACTCCACCACTGTGAAAATACAGTGCTGCTACTGCTGTTTCCTCTCTTGCTTCTTTCCAGGAGCCAAAACCTGTATTGGCTATAATCAAGCTATCTTAGCTCAGGTCGTTTTTNGTTTATAAATGAGTTTCTGTTTCTTGAATAACAGGTTTTTTACTAGAAGTCTTGTTACATGCTTTAGGCAAGTCTCAGTCCTCAGAAATACCTTGGTAGTTCTTTATCTTCTTGTCAGTTAGGACAGCTTGTGGTCAGGTTACCTAGCAACCTAACCACCCTGATCCACACCTTCAAGCACAAGTTTCTGCTTTGCTTTACTATAAGATGACTGAAAAAAATAAAGTTTTGCAGCTTGTTCAGAACCCTGTCTTGCTGTCATTCTTTGTGACTCTTGTCCCTTTCATTCACTGTTCCCCCTTCTAGGGTCTCCATTGAGGACCCNGCTGGCCGGGGCACCTTCTTCCCTCCATTCCCCCCCACATCTCCTCCTCTCCTTCTCCTTCTCTCTCTTATTCCTCCTCCTCTTTGGATCTCTCCTTTAAACAGATTGAATTACCAAAATCAAGGCTAGGAAGAAATAATTTGGAAGAGACATCACTGAAGAGGACTTGATNATTTTGTTTAATATAAAGAAGTAACATTTACAGTGAAAATGATGAATAAATAGACAAAATAAGTAGGAAAACTAGAAATGTTAGAAGTTAGAATCACAAGATTACATAACAGGACTGGGGATGTAGTTCAGCAAGGTATGTAAGGCCTGTCCTCCTCCCCCAGCACTGAGAGGGGAAAAACAAACAACCAACAAGCTCAAGGCAACAACAACAAAAAACTCCTCCCTTCTATTGTTAATTCAGCATGGTAATGTATATCTGTGATCCAAGATCATGGATTTCCGATCAGCCAGGCTTACCTGACAAAATACTGAGTGGCTGGGGGTGGGAGGTGGGGTGGGTTCAGAAGAGTTCTGTCCTGGAGGGAATTCCCAGGACNGAAGGCTGCACTGCGGAATTCCCACCTTCCCAGCAGGACATTGTGTCTTGAGGGAAAAATAAAGGCCACTGCTCTGAGCAGGTGCTCATGGATACACATTCTTCTGTTAGAAAAGAAACCAGGTTTTGTTTGATGGAAAAGAAGTGAGAGGAGGCGGTAATGAAGCAAACTGAGTTCNTTGTGTTTGCCCAGACTAACATATGATTAACAACACTTTGAATTTTCATAAGAAGTTGTTTGGCAGCGGGAAAAGGGGTTGTAAATAAACATGTATAATATGTAAATATGTTTTTGTAATACACCTGTGGGCATCGAATGGCACTGGAGGGGTACACAGTTGTGAGCAATAATGCAACACAGCCCAACACTAAGCTCAATTCTTACTATCCCTGTTTGCCCATTACTTCTGAATGCTCAGAATGGGTGCCAACAGAAGTTTGGGAGAGATGTATTTTTGCTGGACTCCAAAGTTGTTTTGTGGCAAAACTCAAATATGGTGAGCATAATGTGTAATTTATTCTCCTGGGAGGAACACTGTAGATCCTCATATCTCATTTACATGCACAGCAAGATCATTTGTCCTGATTATAGGGTTGGTAAAGGAGTGATTGGCAGGCTTCTAAAAGTGGTAAAAGCTCTGAAGNTAGACGCTCTAAAGCCAGCCACAGGCATGAACAATGGTGTGCATTCCAATAATCAATAGCGAATGACCCATGAATTCNAGCTGCTTTCTTAGAGAGCTCATAATGGGTTTTTATTCCTTTCCTTTCCAGCTCATTAATAACCAGTGTTTGAAAATAGGTCTCAACCTGGGTAGCTCCTTCATAAGAAGGATCTGCATTTGCATGTCTCAGTGCTAAATGTGAGTAATGGGCCCCATACAGGGTGTCTCAAAGCTTCTGAGGATGACAGTTGGGACCCCATGCCAGATCCAGCCCTCCTATGTGGACACACCTAGCAGAATACTTAAAAGCAACTGAATTCATCTTCAATGCTTAACAATCAGATTTCATATTGAAAAAAAAAGATTTCAGTTTTATTTACAAAAATATAGAAAACTGGCCACCTTGTGTCTGTGTTTTTACCGGGTACAGAATGACCGTTTCCCTTCTGAGCAAGCATGGGTTCTCCAGCCTGCTCTCAGCTCTGTTTTTTCACTATGTTCCTGGATTCTTTGGCACTTAGTCTTGGGACCATTCCTCNATCTCTGTCAGCTCTTGCCTCCTTTCCTTTTATTCACACCCCTATCCTATTTCTATGGGCAAAATTTTGCTTCCCCCAAACTCCCACACTGCAAATCAGAATGTCACAGGTTCTGACTCACTGCCAGGCTTCATTCTCAAGCAAGTCATAGCTAAGGAAACTGGAAATTATCAGACAGTGCTGCTATGATGCTTATANGGGGTGTGCAATGCTCTAGAACCTGAAAAGGGAGTCAAATGGGAGCAAGGGCCTGCCGGCTCAGTCTGGCCCTTCTTCACTCCCAGCAGAAGTCATAAGAGCCCTTGTCACCTTGTTCTCCACTCTGCCTACTGTTACTGGCTTTCTTTAGTGCTCAGCAGGGTGCCACTGGACTTCCTGTTTCCTCAGCACTGGTCCTCTGAGGAGAATCCCATGCCCTGGGGCTGGTGCTGGGAAGCAGAGAGATATGCTCACTTTCATTGTTTTGAAAGAGGANNTGTCCCATCCTTTGGGAGGCTAATTGCCTTTAAATACAGTCTGTGCTTTTCTGCTTGGGAAAACTGTTTGCCTGTAGACAAGTCAGAGGGGTTTGATGAAGCAGCTGATGACCTGCTCCCTTCTCTTCCATGGACACTGATAAAGACTTCTNGCAGGAAGAGAAAGCNCTTTGGACTCCACTTTGAGAACTTGTCTGTGTTGCAAGACCCTCTTGTCCATCTCTATTTCCAGATAGTTTTTGCTGGGTCGGGGGCATATGGCTGAGAGTAAGGATGTGAAAAGCCTATCTTATAATTCTGACTCTGGCTTCTCAGTTCTCTGAGTGTTTTGTTTTGTTTTGTTTTGTTTTCCTGCTTTAAAAATTAGGCAGAGAGGTGCAGTGGTGGCACATAGCTTTGATCCCAGCACTCAGGAAGCAGAGGTAGGCAGATCTCTGTGAGTTCAAGGCCAGCCTAGTCTACAGAGTGAGTTTTAGGACGTCAAAGCTGTTATACAGAGAAACCATGCCTGGGGGAAAAATTAAGCTGAGAGAAGTCTTAACTAGTAGTTACATATTCTGCTGTCTAGTCTTCTGGGTCTTCATGGCAGATTTGAAAAACACCTAGGGAATAAATGCAGGAGACTAAAGTAGAAATGAACAGAGGTAGAAAGAAAAGAGAAACAGGAGGAGGAGGAGAAATGGGGGAAGCAGAGAGGAATGATACAAAAAATCAAAGAGAAGAGACAGTAGGAATGAGAAGGGGGAGAGAAAGGCAGAGGGAAGCAATGAATGAATGAACAGAGTGAGAATGAGAGGGAGCAAGCAAGCAAGAGATTATGAATAAATAAATCACTGGGAAAGAGAATTGACTTCTGTCTGTTTGAATTCCGCCCTTCATACTAGTTTGTCTCCATGGTAATGGGACACAGTAATGGAAGTGGAGACAGCTGGCATCCTGGAGCAAAGCAGTTCAGGCTCAGGCTAAGGCAGATGTGGTGGGATAGCTGTATCTGTACTTAGTCCACCTTCACCCTCACAAGGCAGGAATCAACTCTGAGAGGACCTCCCCTGGCTGCCTTGGTTAGGGACTCTCCCAAACTGGACAAGGATTGTCTTTTGTATATTTCCAGGATCCCTAGGACTCTCACTTTTATAGTTCAGTCCATTCTTGCATCAAACTACATGCTATGGATTGAAAGCTGATTGGGGGAGAATTAGCTCAATGGTCCTTTTGAGCAAGAACTACAAACTTATTCTCTGAATGATGTCAGTAAATGCAAGAGTTAAAGTACTCAGAACTAATAAATTGTATCAAAATACAATTATGAGCATATTAAAAGGGCAACAGAGTAACATATGTTTCTCCATTAGTACATTATAATGGTGGCCGTAACAGGCATCATAACTGCAAGACAATGAATGTGGTACCTACATCTACTGGGCTGCAATGTGGAAATACTGGTATTATGAGGACCTTCATCACCACCATTACAGATACCATTATGGAAAGGTGTTACTAGTTCAGTTCAGTTACAAGTTAGTAAATACAAAAATCTAATTTTTCATCCAGACTCACATTCCCTGGGTTCTAATGATTGGACCCCCATGGGAATTTTTCAAGCTTACATTAGGCATCCTCCTGCATCTCCACCCCAGCTTTTATTCTCCTTTCATTGCTAACTTTACCCAAATTTCTTGAGCTTCTGGGAGTTTGTCTGTGACTATGTTAAATTCTTCCTAAATCAGTGTTTTCATATCCATTGTCTTGGCTGTCTGCAATGCTCTTCCAACCCTTTACCGAGTCTCTGACCCTTCACCTCTCTGCTCACTTCCTTAGAGCAGCCTTCCGTAGAATCCCTGATGAGACAATTGTTTCTGTTTTGTTTGCTTCAGAGTGCAGTAACTTCCTTTCATATTACTTATAATTTATAACTAAGAATCAAGCACATAAATGCACAGAGATCCACATATCTACCCAAGAAGATGCTAAGCCCCACAAAGATTGGGCCCGTTTTATGAACCCAGAGCTGAAACACCAATCACCTAGCAGAGAACAGTAATGCTTATAGAATGGATGAATGAATGCAGGACAGAATGAGACCTCGCCTAATAAATCAGCCTTTGTACTTTCAACATTTGGCTCTGTGCCTGGTACATGGTGGGTGTAGGTACAGTAAAAGCTAAAAGAAGGTAGCTGGCTACTCACAAGGTTGAAGATTGGGGTGAAACTCAACAGATATACTGGGCTTCAGCCTGATCCCCAAACCTTGCTGAGACATGGCCTTCCTGGGGAAGCTGCTTAGTTCATCTGACATTCTTTTAGTTTGGTTTCATCTGCTTTTTGGTGTCTACTTTGAAAGCAAATTTAGGAGCNGAGTCTTAAGCACTTGGTTGTGTTGAACCCCTGGGTTGTGTCACCGTCAGAACCACCTCTTGTTAGATTAGATGTCTTGAGGACCTAGGACTGGGTTAGGATGTGAGGCTGTGTAGACGAAAGTTTGTCCGGTTTCCCCGCCCGGCTCCCACGGCCCGCTTAGACCCAAATAAACACACAGAGGCTTATATCATTTTTAAACTATGGCCCTGGCAGGCTTCTCGCTAGCTAGCTCTTACATCTTAAATTAACCCATTTTATAAATCTATGTCTCCACGTGTTCTACGTGGCTTTACCTGTGTGCCGTTACATGCTGCTGCTTTCTAGATGGCGGAATGGCGTCTGCCCCTGCTCTGCTTTCTGCTTCTCTTCCCCTAGTTCGAATGTCCCGCCTAACCTTATTCTGCCTCACCATTGGCCAAACAGCTTTATTTATTAACCAATCAGAGCAACACATTTTTAGAAAGACATTCCCATCAAGGCTGGGTCTTCTAAGCTGGAAAGTTACCTCCACTGTGAGGGTCTCTGCAGACATGATCTCTCCTGATCACTTGCTTTTACTTTATTTATGATTTTATATATTTATTTATTTATTTATTCGTTTGATTGTTTATTTGTGTGTGTGTGTTAATATATTGTACACCCTAATAAACTTACCTAAAGAACAAGAAATAGAACATCCAGCTACTAGTGTTAGATTTTAGCAGCACTCTTACTGTAGGGGAAAAGTCACAAACACAGCAACCACGAAGGGATAGCTTTATCAAGGGAGAGAGACAGGGAAGACACGCTCAGGACTTATGTGTGTAGAAAGCACATAAAAGAGAGGGCAGGGTACTCAGGATCTACCTTTTAAGGACTGGCCCGCACATGTGCATTCAGGTCCATGAGGCTACTCCACGGAGGTGCAGATTACATGGTCGTGAAGCGTGTATGAACTACACAACCACATAGCATACAGGTTTTTGTAGTGGGGGTGTGACTATCATTCCAGACTCTTTGCCTTTATAAAAGATGGCGGACGAGTGAGTATGGGGGCGCCGTGTCTCCCTAAAACTGCTTCCAGCTGACTTGGTGGGTGTCAGTTGACCCTTGGGGGGGGAAAGGAGGTTTCTGAGGTAATCAGGCATCCTGGGATGGTGGGCTGCCATATGCTGTCCTGGAGCAGTCCATCTGTCCCAGCTTGGGGCTCCATGGCTGCTTGTGTCTGAGAGGGCATGCCTGGATGTTCTCAGTGGTCATCTGCCTCCAGGCATATGGTTGCTTTGTAACAACTAGCTGAGTGCTTAATTAGGAGTGGGAACCAAGAAGGAAAATCCTGTGGGTTGGGACCTCACTGTTCTGCAATTGGTGGCAGGTCAGTGGATTCTGGTGTCCTCTGGAACTTAAGAGAGCAGGGTCCTATCTGTGTGACTGTGTATGAAGAGAGATTTTTCTGGGATGGAGGTGAAGTGAAAGGCTTTAGATGGGACAGGTAAATCCAGTGAGGAAAGCCCTCAAGCTTAGCAGCTGTTGGAGTTACAAGAATTACCTTGAAGTGTCCCTACCATTTAGGAGAAAGGGATGAGGGGGCTGGCCTGGAGAAGAAAGAAGAACCTGATCTGCAATGTGGATTGGAGGTGGACAGGAACTG
>LZPO01066526.1:88966-99331 GCA_001675575.1 Neotoma lepida
TTATAAGTCCTCAGAGGTGGGCTGCAAGTGAGTTTTCACTAACTGAGACAGAGCAAGACAGAGCAAGTGGCCCTGAAGGGCCACTCTTCTGGCTGCCTGGTCAGCCTGGTTATTTCTCTTGGAGATAATGGATCTGTTGGTCTGATGACACTGGCAGTAGATAATTCCTGTAGCCTTGGGGAGGTGGGAAGCTTTTAGCATGGCCATTACTTGGCCTGAATTANATATGGATCCTCCCTTCATTGTAAGGAGCCCATGATCTTTCCAGATAGCAGCATGGGAGAGGAGGATATGGAAAGCATATTTGGAGTTTGTATAAACATTTAGTTATTTTCTTTGTGCCAATTGGAAGGCATGGGTGAGAGCTATCAGCTCAGCCTGTTGGTTAGTGGTGTGTGTGTTGGGGTAATACCTGTGATTCTATCACCTCAGTGTCTGACACTATGGCATAGCCCACATTACGGATCCCCTCAAGTAAGAAGGAGCTGCCATCTGTGTACCAGGTATGAGTGGTCTGGGGCAATGTGCCCACCTGTATGTGTGAAGTGTGTAGCAACAGTTCCTCTAAGGTTTCAGAGCAGGAATCAGAGCAAGAATAGTCAGTGTTAGGTTGAGTGAGGAGACTTGATATATTACGAGGTGAGCAAGTTTTGAAAGNAAGNGTGGCATCTTCCAGGAGCTCCACCTGGATAGAAAGAACCTAGAGGGAGGTAAAGTTTGTAAGCCTTTATAAGTTAGGAGATGGGGCAGGTTATGGTGAGAAAGGACAGTAATAGGTAACCCGAAGTTTAGCTTTTTTGACTCCCTTAGCCCTAATGTCAGGGAAACTCTGTAAGACAAAGTGGGTCACAAGTAAATGCCTGCCCTCTGGGCTTTCAGGATCTAAGCTGATATATTGAAGGAGGGCCTTTATAAGCCATTCTTGGAAACTGTACGGATTTTCATCCTTATCTTGAATTATAGTTTTTAACTTTTCATAGTCTAATGGTTTTAGGGCAGCCTTACAGAGGTCTGCCAGGAAGCAGGTGATAAATCTATCTCTTGCTAGAGACCCGCCCTGGGTATTGTAATCTCAATGTGGATCTCCATCGGGAACCACTTCGGCCCCTGGTGCGTAGGCGGGGTTAGTCTGGTGTGTCTCATCTCCATGTGTTCTTGCCTGCTCCCAAATGCACCTGTGCTCCCCAGAAAGTAGGTTATTAGAAAGTATCATATATACATCATGAAAGGAGAGACTAAGATTGAGTGATATATTGAATTGTCTAATAAAGGAAGTAGAATCAGAGGTATAGGAATCCAGTTTTTGTTCTATCTGAGGAATTCTGAAAGAGAGAACGGGATATGAACTTTTACCAGTCTATCCACCCTGGCTACCTCTCACAAGGAGAGAATGGTCTGTGGGTTGACATGTCTGGGGGCAGATCCCTTAGCACTCTGAGAGAAGGTATTGGGAGGGGTGTGAAAGTTGGAGCCAGAGGTGAGCTCTTGGAAGTGCCTGGTACAGGAGAAGAAGAGGAAGCCAGAGGAGGAGCTGAAGGAGCAGCGGCAGCCCTGGGGGCAGGGGTAGGAGCAGAAAGTCAGAACGGTGGAGGTGCATTGGCGGGGTATAGAGTCAAAGGTTCCTCAGGTTCAGATTTCATAGCTAGAAGCATGTGTGCAGGAGAGAAGGAATGGAGAAGGGAAGGTTTAGAGCTTAGATAGAAGAAAGCCTGAATATAGGGTAACTCTTTCCATTTGCCTGTACGCTGGCAGAAGTTAGACAGNTCCCTTAAAGTATCAGGGTCTAAGGAGCTGCCAGCTTTTGTTATTAGCTAAAACATACTTGGGCCATTTCTTAGTACAGAGGCAGACAAGCTTAGGGATCTTTAAGTAAGGCATTAAGCTGAGAGGTTTCAGAGTTTCCAGAACACATCCTAGCAAGGAGGTGGGACTAATGGGACTAGAAGACTTATTTCCCATGTCTGAAGCAGAGAAGAAAAAAAAATAAAACATAAAAAGAATAAATGCAACCACCCAAGGTCAAATTTCCAGGTATCCCCAGGACTAAGAATGGGTATACAAATGGGCATAGGCCACTGCCACACTTTGCCAAGCTGGGATGGATGCCTAGGCTCATGCAGGTGGGCACTCCCTGGGAATCCTACAGCATTTACCACCTCGTAAGGCCAGTGAAATGTGTAGGCCATACGCAGCTGGAGGATGCAGTGGGTCCAATAACAAGAAGTATATCCCTAAGTATNGACATGGGAAATNGATAGAAACTTGAGCCAGTGTTAGGGATCAGCCGTAGCCAATGAAGGCCATGGCTGGGGGCNCCCCCAGCCTCAGAGACACCAGTTGGGCTCTGGACAATCAACACTCATTCCCATGGGTCCAACAGGCTTTTTACACTGGCTGGAAGGGGTTAACTCACTGATTAGAGGGCCAGTGTTTTGTGGAGAAGTCCGGTGGCAAGGCAAATGGAAGGTGGGCTGTCATGGTTGGGGCAGAACCTTGGCACAGGTTCCCAGTTGCAAAGCACCAGGAGGGCCTGCTTGACATGGCACCAAAATGTAAGTTTTTAGCTGTGCTCTTACCCTAGAGGAAAAGTCACGAACATGGCAACCACAAAGGGATAGCTTTATCAAGGGAGAGAGACAGAGAAGATGCTGTCTCTTATACACATCTAGATGTGTATAAGAGACAGGCACTGGCCAGCACATGCACACTCAAATCTATGATGCTATCCGTGCATGCACAGGTTACATAGTTGAGCTGTGCTTGCGAACTACACAACCATATAGCTCACAGGTTTATGTAGGGGGGGCATAACTATTAACTAGTTCTTTTTTTTTTAATTTTTTTTTTTTAGATTTATTTATTATGTATACAGAAGAGGGCGCCAGACCTCATTACAGATGGTTGTGAGCCACCATGTGGTTGCTGGGAATTGAACTCAGGACCTCTGGAAGAACAATCAGTGTGCTTAACCTCTGAGCCACCTCTCCAGCCCTATTAACTAGTTCTTATGTCTAGGAAATCCTCAGCCTAAAGAGAGTCAGTTCCTGTTTCCTCATGTCTTATATTTTATGGAGACATGATTTATTACAACAATGGAATATGTCGATTAACATTTCTCTAATCTCAGANACAAACCATAAATTAACATATGTTTCTCAGAAAGATATTAGAAGGTATTATAAAGAACAGTCACTGGTCATNCAGATTGTACAAAAACAGGNCACAATACCTGCTGATCTTTTAAAGACACCAACAGCTCCACCTTTAAAGTGGTTAACAGACAAGCCTGTAGGGGTTCAGCGATGGCCTTTAACAACAAAGAAACTACAGGCCTTAGAACAGCTAGTACAAGAGCAGTTAAATGCTTAGTATGGGGGCCTACAGAGCCATGTGCCAGTAAAGATGATGCTAGGAGGAGGCAAGAAGGGAGGAACCCAAGTTGTTTACAAAAAAATATGATTGGAGCTTCAGGTTGGAAGGGATGATGTCAACACATGATCCCCCTCGTGGACAGCTTTGTAGATAATGTAGACCAGGTGCATGATTGGGTGACCTTTACGCTGATTGGCCTGGCAGTGCATCTAACCCTGAGCATTGTGGTTTAATGCTTTAAAAGGGGCTTGCTGTTTCCTAATAAACAAGTTCTTGCTTGACTTGACTCCCTGCTGCGTCTGATAGTCTCTGGGCAAAAGGGAGTCGGGAATGCGCGTGCAATGCACACTTACCTTTCCTTGGTTCCAGGTTGTCTCTTCTCAGGAGACCTGATTTCCTGNTGGGGCACNGACAGCTCAGCATATTGAAGAATGAACCAGCCCTTTGAATTCTCCTGTATTTGTTATTAAGAAGAAATCTGGTAAGTGGAGAATGGAAACAGATCTAAGAGCTATTAACAAGGTAATTCAGCCAATGGGCTCTCTACAATCTGGAATTCCTTTGCCTACTCTGTTTGTTACCTAAAGGATGGTCTCTTATAGTTATCAATTTAAAAGACTGTTTCTTTTCAATACCCTTACAAGAAAAAGACAGAGAAAAATCTACATTCACAGTGCCTAGTTATAACAATTCTCAGCCTGTTAAGAGTTATCAANGGAGAGTTCTCCCACAGGGAATGTTAAATAGCCCAACCCTGTGACAATATTTTGTATGACAGCCATTGGAAGTAATAAACTCTTTCTTCAATCTATAGTTTACCATTACATGGATGATATTTTACTAGCTGATTCAAATGTATAGACTTTAGAAGAAATGTTTGAAGAAATAAAGAAAAATTTGCCTTGTTGGGGATTACAAATTGTTCCTAAAAAGATACAAAGAAGAGATTCTATTAATTATTTTGAATATAAAATAGGTCTATAAAAAATTAGATCCTAAAAGGTGCAAATTAGGAGAGATAGATTATGGATTCTTCATAACTTTCAAAGATTATTGGGAGACATTTTCAATCTATAGACCACTGTTGGGGTAAAAAAATGATGAACTGAGTAATTTGTTCAAAACTTTAGAGGGTGACAAGGACTTAAATAGTTCAAGAGAATTACTAGCTGAAGCTGAGAAAATATTGGCTTTGGTGGAAAAGAATATACATGATGCACATGTGGACTATTTGGATCCAAAGCTGATTCTGTTTTGATTATTTTACCCTCGAAGCATTCTCCTATAGGAATTTTGATACAGGGGGAAGATAATATATTGGAATGGATATTTTTANCAAATAAACCGAGTAAAAAATTAAAAACATATGTGGGAAAGATCTCTGAGTTGATTCTAAAAGGAAAATAGACTTAGTCAATTAGCAGGAATAGACCCAGCAGAAATTGTAGTACCTTTTACTAATGATAAAAGTGACAAATTATAGACAGAAAGTGAACCTTGGCAAGGAGCTTGCATTAACTTTTTGGAAGAGATTAACAACAAATATCCCAAAAGCAACAGAATTAAACTTATAAAGAGAGCTAACTGGATCCTACCTTGCATTGTATGGGAAACACCACTATCTGGAACTTGTATATTTTATACAGATACAAACAAACAAGGAAAGGCAGGTTACAAATCGGAAAACTTAAGTGGTTCAAAGTCCTTATAATTCTGTTCAAAAATCGGAATTATATGCAATTCTGATAGTACTAATGGATTTTTTGGAAACTCTCAACATAGTTACTAACTCTCAGTATGCTGAAAGAGTGGTCTTACATATTGAAACTGCTGAATTTATCCCTGATGAGTCAGAATTAACTTCGTTATTTATTCAGTTACAAGAAATAATCAGGAATAGGAATCATCCCTTATATAACTCACATCTGATCCCATATTGGTCTGCCAGGCCCTCTAGCACAAGGTAATGATGAGATTGGTAAATTGTTGATAAGAAATGTGCTGGAGGCCTCAGAATTTCATAAAAATAATCATGTCAATAGTAAGGGTTTAAAAAAGGATTTTTCCATAATCTGGCAATAAACCAAGGTAAGTATAAGGAAATGTCTTACTTGTTTTTTATACAATCTAACTCCACTACCAGGAGGATATAACCCAAAGGGTACTCAGAGGAATAAAATCTGGCAGATGGATGTGTTTCATTTTGTAGAATTTGGAAATTTGAAATATGTACACCACACCATTGATACCTATTCAGGATTTCAATGGGCAACTGCTCTGAGTTCCAAAAAGGCTGATTCTGTAATAATACATTTGCTAGAAGTTATGGCCATCATGGATATACCTGTACAAATTAAAACTGACAATACTCCAGCATATATCTCTAGTAAAATGAAACTTTTTTTGATTATTATAATATAATGTATATTACATGTATACTACATAATACTACAGTCCAAGCAGTCATAGAAAGATCAAATGGAACTCTAAAGGATATGCTAAATAAACAGAAAGGGGTAACAAAAGCCCCCAGAAGTAGATTGCATAATGCTTTATTAACTTTGAATTTTCTCAATGCTAATGAGTAAGGTANAATAGCTGTGGAGAGACATTATATAATAGAATAAACTACAGAATGAAATCAGTCTATATACTTTAAAGATGTGCTGACCTCAGAATGGAAACCAGGAGATGTATTACATTGGAGAAAATGTTTCACTTTTGTTTCTACAGGAGAAGAAAAGTTATGGATACCATCAAAACTGATGAAGCTTTGATTTGAACAAGAGATAACTCTTAATTAGAAGAGGTGATAGTTCATCAACCAGCATAATCATTCAATTTAAACTAATTTATACCACTAACAGATGATTTTCATTTAGTCAGATATAACTTGCTAAGAAGGAACCTTCCCAAAATTAGGGTTGGGGAAGGGTTTTGTTTTTGTCTTTCAGGAGAATGAATGCTAAGGAATCTGAAGAACATTGGACAAATGAGACATTTGAAAAAAAAGGACAAATAGTCCAGAAAAAATATCCCAAGAGTAAATTTTCCTATTGGTATATCACATATCCAACAGGATAAAATTTCATAAGTCTTCCTAAATGTTTGTTTCTGCTCTTCTCTACAGACACATAATACAAATNGTCTTTATGTAGTCCCAGTTCAATTAAAAATTCAAGCTTGCTTTGGAGTTGGAGCATGACTCTCTCCTTCTCTAAACCCAAACATGTTTGTTAAAATGAAAATGCAAAATCTCTGTATCTTGTCAGAACAGCCAGCTGAAATGGGAAAGAAGAAAATTAAGGGACTATTCTATTGGCACTAATCTCATAATTCTTCGGTTTCATTTTGACTCTTTAAAACTTTTCTTAAGGTATGAATTTTACATCAAAATTTATAAGATATATTTATTTATTTATTTATTTAAAACTTCTGTCATGATATTAATGGTCATATAGAGTACTAAGTAATTCTAGAAAAAAGGCTTTATCTAGCTTCCTGCACATGATTTTGGGTTTGAGTCTCTATCAATTTTCTGCAGTGAACCATGTCCATGTCTAACAGNGACTTTGAAGTCTCCAAAAAGATGATGAGACCCCCACAACGATGATTACATCAGGATGATAACAGTATCACTAAGCTGACAAACACTACCCAAAGATCAGTTTGCACTACAAACTGCTCAGGACAATTTCGAGATGGCTAGCTGAGATGATCCAGCTTCACAGACTACTTGAGCAAGGACTTGAGACAAGTCCCTGCACTTTCCCATTATGCAGAGACCAGACAACAAATGATAGCTACCTCTCTCAGGACTTGACAATTCACTCAAAATTTTTATTTTCAGGATCTCCTAAAGATGCCTTCATCCCCAGACAGCAGGAAGTAATTTTAAGAGCACAACACCCACATTCCCAAGAGGTGGGGTGGGTGTTTTTTTGTCTTTTAATGGGTTATAGATAATTGTCACTGTTTAGGATGCTTGGTTACAAATTGTTAATTGTTAATGGTCAGGAAAAAAGCTAAACAAAGGAAATTAGATTTAGGGATCTTGTTTAAAAAAAAGAATAAAAAAAAAATCAAAGAAAAAAAAGAGCACCAGAGTACAGAGCCAGTCACTAGATTAGACATAGAGGTCAGACACTGGTGGCACACACCTTTAATCCTGTCACTCAGGAGGTAGAGATCTGTCTGGATCTCTGTGAGTTCAAGGCCACCCTGGGCTACATGAGATTTAACCAGTCTAGTAGAGAAACCGAGCCAGGCAGTGGTGGCACACACCTTTAATCCCAACACTTGACATCTCATGCCTTTGTTTGGGAAGCACACATGCTTTTAATCCCAGGAAGTAATATGGCAGAGCAGAGAAAGCTATATAAGGTGTGAGGAAACAGGAACTCACTCTCTTTAGGCGGAAGATTTCATAGAGGTAAGAACTAGTGGCTGGCTGTTCTGCTTTTCTGATGTTCAGTCAAGTTTATTAGGGTACACAATATATCACCACATGTATATGTGTATATGTGTGTGTGTGTGTGTGTGTGTGTGTGTGTGTGCCCCAGTGTGCATGTGGAGGTCAAAGAACAATCCTGCTGAGTTGAGTTCTCTTTCTGTTATGTGAGCATCAGATTGAACTCAGGTTATCAGGTTTGCTCTGCAAGTGTTTTATCCACTGAACCATCTTGCCAGCCTTGTTTCTGAATTCTTTTGATTTTTAAGCAACTATGGTATCTGACACTTCTTTGCTTCTACTTTGTGACTATTACTATTTCCAGATGGTGAAACAGAAGACTGTGGAGGTGGTGATAGGAGAGCTCTGATCCTGCAAAGAAGAAAGGCAAAGACAAGTGGTTGAGAAGGCCACATCCTGTTCTCTTCCTACCTGGGATGCCAGGCTGTTTCCTAGCAGTGTTCCAAGCAAAAAGCCAAACTAGTGAAATTATGGCAGAAATCTAATATTCATGAATTCTTATTGCTTANAAANAGTGTCTTAAAATATAACGTGTAAGAACTGCAAAAGCTTTTGATAAATATGTATGTTTTCAAGCCCAACAGAATAGGATAGTCAACTTGTTGAATAATTCTACATAAAGATTTGGAATGGCTAGTTATAGCTGGTTCACCATCAGACATGGGGGCTGGATGAGGTGAGACCATCAGGCAAATTACATGTGGCATGCAGTCTATATGAACCCCCTCACAGATCCTGGGGACACAGACAGAAACAGGCTTTATTCAGAAGCACTGAAAACCCATAAATTATTATTTACCTTTTGGTACTTCGAGTTTGAACCATTTTCATTAAGTGCTAATTAANGAATCCACAAAGCCTGCTGAGGGCTGATTAGAATGGTAGATTTAAAAGTTCTTCTTCATGAATGGCTAATAAACTATATATCATTAAATAAAACATTGTAGACTAGAAAGTGACTATCATTAGTCTTTTGCTTGCATTTAGACAAGGGTGTGTGCATGTGCCTGTATGTGCGCATGGGTTTGTCTGTGTGGTAGATGTATGTGTACATTGTGTGTGTGTGTGTGTGTGTGTGTGTGTTTCTCTTATATAAGGTTTTTTAGATAAAATATATTTAAACTAATTGTTTGCCCTCAATACTTTCTCGTATGAAACCAAGGATATTCTATCAAAATCCTTTCTATTAATTAAAATTGCATCTTATATTACCAAAGGAGAATTTAATCCACCATTGCTAGGTTAATTTCCTCCTGAGATATCTGTAAGGAATGTTTCGGAAAGTAATCACCTTACTGTCTCCAAAATCAGTGGTTCTCAACTTGTGGGTCGTGATCCCCTTGGGGTCAAATGACCCTTTCACAAGGGTCACCCAAGACCACCACAAAACACAGATATTTGCATTATGATTCATAACAGTAGAAAAATAACATTTATGAAGTAGCAATGAAAATAATTTTATGGTTGGGAGTCACTACAATATGAAGAACTGTATTAAAATACCTCAGCTTTAGGAAGGTTGAGAAGCACTATGACTTAAATGCTTTCTTTTTCTTTCTTTCTTTTTTTTTTTTAAATTTTTGGTTTTTCAAGACAGTGTTTCTCTGTACATACCTGGCTGTCCCGGAACTTGCTCTGTAGAACAGAATGGCCTTGAATCCAGATAGCTCTCTGTCTCTACCTCCAGAGTGCTGGGTGTGTGCTACGACACCAGGCCCAAATGCTTTCTTTAAATGCTCTTTGACCAAAGGCAAGGAGATTGACAGCTTCCACTGCTAGGTGCAATAGACCTATGAATCAGAGTGGAGAATAATGGCAAGGAGGATGACAAGCTCCACACAGAATGAGACCGATCTCTGGGCATTCCATTTTTTTCTTTCTTATAGCCTTCCAGATTCCAGTATTTGTCTCTTACCAATTAATCCTAAAAGAAGCAATTAGATGATCTGTAAATCCATCTTCTGTCATACCCATTTTCTTAAAGCAAAGCCCTTTCGGGACTAAACTCTGGACTCTCCAAGGTCCTTTACCCTCTTATCATCATCGTCGCCACCACCACCACCACCTCATCCTTATCACCATCTCCACCAATCATTGCTTAATTCATTTTGCCCAGGCCTTCAGCCTACTGTGTAGAAACAGACCCAGGATTTTGACCTTTGGAGGCTTTGCTTATATTTTCTGGCCTCACTTCCCATTCCCCATGTTCACTCCTAGATCCTAATTATTNAGGATCTGTCATGAATATCTCAGTTGTAGGAGAGGCAAATTTTACCTCTAACTTTATAGGGCTTGGTTTTCATTTTTGCTGGGTCTAAAAACTAAATCAATGTCAGAATGAGCTACAGGAGGAAAGCACAACCATTCACGTAGAGCAGTAGTTCTCAATCTTCCTTTGTTGTGACCCTTTAGTACAGTTTCTCATTTGTGGTGACCCCCTCAACTATAAAATTATTTCATTTCTACTTCATAACTGTAATTTTGTTGCTGTTACAAATTGTCATGTAAATATCTAATATGCA
>LZPO01066526.1:99631-119046 GCA_001675575.1 Neotoma lepida
GGATAGTCAACATGCTAGAGTGGCATATTTGGGGATGGCGTATTCTGAATTTCTTTATCATTTATTTATGCTTAGGGTCACCACTGCCCAGGCAGACATTCCCCCAGAACAAACAATCAGCCAAAAGACTGGGGTTACTCCTTCATTCAGTGAGGGAGAACATTTACCACCAGTGGAGCAGTGGTAAATGCTCTGTAAGAGGTTNTTAGAGAAAGAGGAGAATAAAACTTTCATNAAAGTTTGGAGCAACATACATCCTGGAATAGATACTGACAGAAAGCAGGGGNGTTTAACGAATAGGTTTCTCACTAATTCTAACTAGCTGAGAGGGAAGTCTAGAATGAGGACAGAGCTATAGTGGGTGCTGCAGTGGCAGACACTCACTTCAGCCAGCAGAGGATGGTAGGGTGTGTGCTTTTCATTGAGANTCTTGTCAGATGCTGTTTCTATGAGAAATTGGGTAGGTACCACNTGAGAGTACTGTGGTCTCTCTGTGAGCATCGGACTGTTCCCAGATGTCAAGAACCTACATTTTATATACCTCATGTCTTAGGCCACAGTCCTTTATGCCACATTTGCTTTTCCTTCCCCCAATTCTGCCAGGTCTCTAAGACCATGGTATATTAGTTTGCTTTCTATTGATGTGATAAACACCATGACCTAAAGTAGCTCAGGAAGGAAAGAGTTTCTTTCATTGTACACTTCCACATCATAAGCCACCATTGAAGGAAATAAGGGCAGGGGCTTAAGGCAGCTGTCTGGAGGCATGGACTGAAGCTCAGACCATGGAAGAGTAATGCTTACTGGTTTGCTCTCTTTGGGTGCTCATCTTATTTTCTTATATAACCCAGGACCACCTGCCCGGGGTGGCAGCACCTCCAGTGGGCTGGGCCCTCCAACATCAATCTAGTCTAGAAAGTGCTCCATAGGCTTAATTACAGGCCACTCTGATAGGGGTATTTTCTCAACTGAAGTTCTCTCTTCCCAGATGACTCTAGCTTATACCAACTTGAAAGGGTTCAGCCTGATCCATGTCTAATTCCTTAAAAAAACAAAAAACAAAAAAACAAAAAAAAACAGACACAATCTAGTGATGCACACTTGTAATCCCAGCACTCAGGGCATTGAGACAGGAAGTTTGCAGGTTTAGGGCCAGCTTGGCCTACAAAGTGAGACAATGTCTTAAAAATAAATAAATTATCCAGGCATGGTGGCACACAGCTTTAATCCGAGAACTCAGGAGGCAGAGACAGGCAGATTTCTGAGTTCAAGGCTAGCCTGGTATACAGAGAGAGTTCCAGGACAGCCAAGACTACACAGAGAAACCCTGTCTTGAGAAACCAAAAGCTAAACTAAAACAAGGAAGATATAACTGTACAACGAAGTCTAAATATGAATGAGTAACACTTTCCAAGATTTTAAGGATCCTTACTTCTCTAAACTGCTTGTGTCTATGGGAGTTCAGCACGGCAGCCCCAAGTTGCTCACTGTTGATATGAGTGGCGTCTCTGCATGCTGCACATCTGCTACTTGCTTTTCAGTCTGTTGAGAAACTGATGAGCTTGTCATCACAGGCCTCTCCAGTGCTGTGATGTCTAGTTGGTTTTGGCCAATTGGAAAAACATCAGTTGATGTAGGGGGATGAAGAACAAGGGATTGAGATTCTGAAGACAGAAGTGGTCCATGGCTTTGGATTCTCTGTGAGGCAATTTCTCTCAAGGTTCTAGAGAATGTCCACCCACTTTCTCTTTGCCTTAACCCTGCAGGCTTCCCCTTGTTAAACTTCCCTGAGTGCACCATTTGAAAGCCATCTATTTTCAGTGTGTTTCTCGTACCTATCAGTGTGGTTAACTGCATGATCAGTCAAATCAGCTCAGGGAGAAGTTTCTTGGCTCAAGTTTCGTGGTTTCTATTTTAATGATGTTTTCTTTGACCTTCTGATTAAAGTGGAATTAGTTTGTGTAGCAATCAGCTTCAGTGACTCCTTANGTTCTAGACTGGTGTTTTCTAAACTGTGGAGATATGGAACTGCTTTAAAGTATCATGACCCAGCATTAACAGGAAAATGGAACAGAAATGATTTCAGAGCATCACATACATTATGGTTGGTATTGCTTCACTAAAGTTTGTCTTCAGATGTTTTAGTGTATGTACATGTTTATATCTGTGCATATCTCTGTGTGTCTATGTTTGTGTCTGAGTGTCTATGTATATCTCTATATGTGTCTCTCTCTATATATATATATATAAATATGTTTGCCTGTATGTATGTGTCTGAGTGTTTATATCTCTGTCTCTGTCTGTCTGTATGTATCACTCTGTCTGTGTGTGCAAGTATGTGTGTGTGTCTGGGTGTCCCTATGCATGTGTGTCTCTGTATGTGCATATGTGAGAATATATCTGAGTGGGTGTCTATGTGTATGCATATATGTATNTGTGTGTATATGTGTCTATGCATCTGTATGTAGGTATGACATTTGNATAGCACTGCGATGTAGTGTACATTTACAACTGTGGGCCACAGTTCCAAGAGTTTCAGAGCTGCTGGTCTGTAGAAAGCAATGAAGCTGCTAAAGACTCTTTAGTGATCAACTCCTATACCCTATCCTCTAATGTTTGTTATCTGTTTTTATAAATTATTTTTCTTGTTGCTGTCACCAAATAAGTTGCAAAAATCAATTCGAAGGAAGAAAGGTCTATTTTGGCTCCTGGTTCAGAATGTACAGTCTGCTATGGAGGGGAAGGAATGGCAGTAGGGGTGGAAGGAGTTTGCTGCCCAGTATGTTACAGTATGATGACGAAGCAGAGAGACATCAGGCCAGAAGTAGGGCTAGGCTAGCACTATCAGAATCCCGCATTCAGTGGNCCACCTCTACATCNATGACTCCTGTTGGAGGATGCATCCTCCCAAACAGCACCTCAGTAGTGGGCCATGTGCTTGAATATTTCACATTCAAACCATGACATATTCTAAAGATGCTTCATTCTGCAAACTTCCCAAACACCAGGGACAAAGGGACTCCTCTATTATAGAAAGTGTGTCTGAAGATTACAATTGAGGGGGAACAGCTCATTGGAGGGCTGCGATGGAGAAGAAAAGCAGACTTTGCCTCCAGGAAATCCATTGGTAACAGAGGCCCTCAGGGAAAGGAGCTGAGTAGTTGGGAGGGGCCAGACCAATAGGACTGCCAGCCTGCTTGGTCAGGTTCCTTGCACAGGCACTGAGGTGAACAGGTGTGAGGTTGTGCTCCAGGACTTTGGAATAATGGGTTAGCAGTTTAAGGTCAACCTACAGTAGCTTAGCTCCCAGCAAATGGCTGCTGAAGGAACAGAGGGCCCTAGCTATTCTATCGGTCTTCCCTTTAAGAAGGAGGCACGTCATTCAGCAAAAGAATGGGTTTTCGAGTCAGAACCATGTTCTGGTTTGTGACTTTAGAATATGTTACTTTCTGAACTGTGTAGTGGGCAGCAGTTGCAGCTTTGACCTGGACNCACAACCCCTAGTGAAGCTTCCGGTAACTGCCACAGNTACCTAGGACCTACCCCTGGGGCGGGCAGAGATGGGAGCCTTTAAGACCGGAGACCCATCCGTGCTGGCCCTCTTGGTTCCTGGATCCTGGACACTGGATGGTAGACTGAGCAGAGTTTTTCAGAGAACACTGCTGGACTGCTCCTCACCTCTCCTGGACCCTGTAACCAACCCCTTTACTGGCTGTAAGTTACCCCTAAATAAATCTTTTATTAACTATGTGGAGTTGCCTTAATAATTCCCCTTTAGAACTGTGGTTGCAAAGTACAGAAAACATCATATCTCCTGGCATTCTCATGGGTATTGATGGCATAGTTCATAAAGTCCAATCAAAGTGGCCAACCACAATGGATAGTTGGCCAATCTTATTTTTCTTCCTTCCTTTAGAGTCTTTCTTTTGTCAAAATTGCTTCAACANCTTTTCAACTGTTGCTTTTCTATCATCTGCTTGCATGCCTCCAGGACAGGGTGACCACCACCTTGTCTGTCAACTCTGTGGAGTTTACACTTACTGCTCCCAGGATTATTTTACTGTTCCAGAAGGAGCCTGCACTGGGGAATGAAAGAACAGAGGAGTAGAGCTTCAAAGAACTAAAAAGAGAAATATTTTTCAGACACTCACAACCTTCTCAAATGAGCAAGACTGAAGGATCTGCCCACATTTGCTCCTGTGCATTTCCCAGCAACGCCCCTAGTCCCCTCCCCAGTTCTTAGTGACAACACATTACAGTGAGCTGTGACCATCTTACTATGGACTTATCCTTGGAGCTTTGCAAGCATTATGTGGTCCATTTGTAGCAATAATGTGAAATTTATCTTTCTGGGAAAGGTGGGACACAGTTAACTTGAGGACAACAGTTAANGGTGACAATCTTTATGTCCAATATTTCTCAGAGAGAGTGGAAAAATAAGATTGCTAAATGTTTAGTGAGCATTAAGGGGCTTCCNGGCCCATAAAGCAGTTTAAGACATTATAGTGAGCTGTTTCTATGGGAATGAGTGAATGACTGAGTAGACATGCTGCAGGAACAGGCATGAGGCTGGATCAGTCTGTTGAGTGTCCTTCCACTTTCTCTGAGACACAGTTGACACCCAGCCTGGAGTCATCCTCCCCAACACATACATAGTGGGGCCAGAGTCAGTCAGGCATGGAGCTAGAGCAGAGCATGTTCTCAGGTTGATTACAGGGTGGAACTCTACTCCAGGCGCCAATACCCCTATGTATGCTCTAGCCATGACAAAAATGTGTACAGCTCAAACTTCTATCATTTGCCTCTGAGGCATTCTAAAGAGACACATCTTTGCCCTTCCATATCTCTTATTCAAACCCTTGTTGTTAGATTGACACTGCTAAGGCCCAAACTCTGCTGTTGTGTTTGGTCCTATCCCACACTTAGAGANAAGCAATGCTGAATAATGATCTGTTGAAGGGCTGACCCAGTGAACAACCAAGTGGAAGGAAACAGATCTATAAGCTCTAGATTTCCTATTGTGTCAGGGATCTGGGTCTTCATGAAGTCTGCTGTCCCCAGGGTACTGGTATGCTAGGCTGTTCTCTGGAAGACTAAGCTACTGACTCTGAACAAACAGACACTGAACTGTGGGAAGTCCTTTTCTAAGAAAAAAGGAAAATTATCTCTACAATAAAATGACCCAAGGACTGAAAAACATCTGTGGAAGTACTTGGTTTCTATAGGCCAGGGCTAATGGACAGGGATGAACAGAGGTACCTTCTTCTGATCGATACAGGTAAGGTTTTTCTACACTGGACGGGGGAGGTAGACCATGAGGCATAATGAGTGGCCTGGGGTTGTGGATATATCTGGGAGNGAGATGTGGGGATGTGTGGGTGGGGCTACAAGTAAGAGGATGGTGTGGTGATTTGAAAGAAAATGGCCCCCAAAGGGAGTGGCACTATTAGGAGGTGTAGCTTTGTTGGAGTAGGTATGGTCTTGTTGGAGGAAGTGTGTGAGTGTGGAGGTGGGCTTTGAGATCTCAAATATGCTCAAGCCACACCCAGTGAGACAGACCACATTCAGCTGCCTGTAAGTCAAGATGTAGGATTCTCAGCTACTTCTCCAGTACCATGTCTGTCTGCATGCCACCATATCCCACCATGATGATAATGGACTAAGCCTCTGAAAATGTAAGCTATCCCAATTAAATGTTTTCCTTTATAAGAGCTGTCATGGTCATCTCTTCATAGCAATAGAAACCCTAAGACAGATGGGTTCAGGATGTGAGGTATGAAGTGTAGGAGTATGGTGAAAGGGGTATATGTGGTGGAGGGGTATTGGGATGAAGGGAAATACGGGTATGTGGGGTGTGGGAGTTTAGGAAGCTTGGGTATGGAACTGGGAGTACACAGTGTGGGATGCTATAGGGTTAGAGGGTCAGAAAGTTGTTGGGGGTTGGCTATTGGGCAGGTGTGATTGGGAATGGAGAGGTGGGGAGTGCAAGAATGTGGTGTATGTGGGTGGAGGATTTAAGGATTGTGGGTGGGGTAAAGGAGTGTCTGGGTAAGGGTTGGAAAAATAGAGGACTAAGGAGTGTATGGGTGGGGATGTTGGGTGTGGAATTGTGGGGTATTGGGGTGTGGCTTGTGTGAGTCTGGAAATTTGGGCACTGTGGAGTAGGAGCAGAGGAATGGTAGGATGGGGTGGGGGAATTAGGCTGAGAGGGTGAAGTGGAGCATTTGGTTCAGAGGTATAGGATGTGGGGTGTTTATGTGTCATGTGGGTGTAAGGCATGTGTGTGAGGAGGTTTGGAGATTGTGGGGTAAAGATAGGGGAGTGCCAGGAGAGACAGTGGGAAAATGGGGGGAGGAGGGCTGAGGGCATAGTGTGAGGTGTTAGGTGTTAGATATTTGAGGGTGCAGGGTGGATTTTGTGGGTGAGGAGTATGCNGGAGTAGGGGTTCAGGTCCTTCTCTTTCCCTCCATCATATTTATTCCTCTCTGCCTTTCCCCTCTTTCTTTTCCTCCTCCTCATCTTCTTGAAACAGGTTTTCATCACCGAGTCCAGGCTGTCCCAGTGGCATCAGCAGGTCCAACTTGCAAGTTTTCTTCTTGTTCCTCCTGTGAACTGTTAACTGGTTGTGCTCCATTGTCTGGCCTCTCCCAAAGGCATTTCACATTTCCCACCAGGCTTGCTGTATCACTTACATGAATCCACTCCGTGTTTGCCAGATGAAGAGGGCACATGCATTTCAATCATTGTGACTTTCTAGAAAAGTGGAGCTGGGGATCTTGTGATGCTTTTCCATGTTTATCATCCAGGACAGAAATGGGAGAAGACATAGCATCTACTGACAACAGATCCAGCATCATCACATGTATGCTGGTGGCAGGCTGTTATCCATTTCCCCCAATCACAATTCCATTGTGTCATGCCCACATTTAGGAAAACAGACAATATATGTTACAATACTGAATAAGCTTTGAGAGTGTCAGAGTGGAAATAGAAAGTATTTGTATATTTGTAAGTGAAGCAGGGCTCTCCAAAATGACTTGGTGTTTTGGGGAAGGTAGATACTGAGGGAATGAGATGTGTGAGTGACAGATTATGAATTGTAGCAGGTGGTTCCCAAACAGAGGTATGGAGTCTTAGCCCTCAGTCATCTGAAGGGAGACTCAAGGAGTTTGGATAGACAAGGTTTTTCCTAGGTAACATTAGCTTTCTTTGCAGCCTCTGACATTCTCACTGGAATGCACATGGTCCATAAGCTTCTGTGAGGTTTTGTTTGTTAGTTGGTTTTGTTTTTGGTTTTTTTGTTTTGTTTTGTTTTATTTTGTTTTGTTTTTTTCTGTACTGGGGATTGGACCTTAGAGCCTTACCACAAGCTAGGAAATCACTCTATCACTGAGGCACACTCCCAGATCTTCCATAAACTTTCTTTTAGCATCATAAACATGCTAACAAAGAACTAGTCTCCTTTCCCTGTGCTTCTATCCTTCTTTGACTTACTGTAATCCTCAAGGATTTAGTGCTACCTTAAGCCAGCAGCAAGGCCTCAAAGTCTTCATCTCCTCCATCCTTCAGCCTATTTCTTGCTAATTCATGACATTTCTTCAGCCTCCTTCCCTCTGTTCCCTTGTTAATAATCCTTCCTTCTCTTCTAAAAGTTAACACTAGTTCACAGCTCTGGCTGACTTTAAAGTAACTGGTGAACTTAAAATAATTTCAGTGTTCAAATGTTGTCCAGGCCAGTGAAATCAGTCTCTCAGGGTGAAGAAGTCAGATATGGCTAACACATCCTCCAGACACTATAGTTCTGGGAGCCAAATTCCCTTAAGTGATCTGTTTTAGTTGTCATAAATCATGGAAGGTAGAAGGGGCAAGATCCTTTGGGTGTCAGCCCCATCTCCACACCGTACTCCTCAGCTTGCCATCGCATTTGCTCTGAGTGTGGGAGAGGCCCCACGGCATGTGTTCTTGGATTGGACAATTCAGGGGATGAGAAGAAGGAGGAGCAGGCTCAGCCCCTGGGAGCTCTGAAGTCTCCCCAGAAGGCAACAGAGGGACCTGGGAATGACAAAGCAGGCAGAACAGGCTCTTTCTAAACTCATTTCAAATGCACTCAAGTGTTCACTGCTTTTTTTAAATGAAAGCTCCACTTCTCATTAAAGTGACTTGTTGAAAATTACAATCTTTTGTCAAGCATATATAAAAAATGACCTTTCTTCATTGTGGATGCTATAGAAATTTCACTTTCCTAGGCTGCACACTTGGGACAAGTTTTAATATAAAAAAGTACTAGATATTGCTTTCAAAGTTCTTTAATTGCCTAAATTAATAACACACCCCCAACTCCTGTAAGGGAAAAATGAATTTGAATCTCTCTAAAGGATTGAATCTTCAGCTATCTCATTCTGATTACTTTTGCATTCATTATAGAAACTAAAACGATCTAGAAGGTCACCTCTCTGAATCGCCCCACTTCCTCAAATCTATCTATCCCTTCTTCTAACTTATGGCAGGGAGGGGTGGGTTGGAACAAGAAAACAGAAGCCAAGTCTGTGAGCTTCTCCACACCAAGACTGACCATGTTCCCCACTAGACTAGATATTGTTTGTTATGGTAAACTTCTGACTCCATCCCAGGAAATAATTGGCCTCAGGGAAACTACAAACAAGCAGAACAAGAGCAATTTGTATTTTACTCTTAAATAAGTCATCCATTCTCAGCCTCACCATTTGGCAGACTCTTTTTACAAATATCTGACTTTTTTTTTTTTTGACGTGCATGTCTCCCATAGTAGGACCTTAGCTACAACATCATAAAATCACTCAAAACCACTACATTTACAACAACAATAAAAATAAAACATTGTATTTAGTTTCTTTAGGGGAAGGCAAGCACAGGACACTTTTTTAAAAAGATGTATAAGATGTTCAGGTTAAAGAAAACTGTAGAGTTACTGCCTTTATTCAAATATCCATTTGCAGAATACAGAAATGGAATCTTTGCTAAAATGGGTGAAACAAGTTGACTTGTGCCACATTAATGGGCAAATTCATTACTTTAACATGGAGATGACTGGTACAATGGATAGACTATTCTTTTTTGAACACCATAGCCAAGAGATCTTTCAGATGTTATTATGGGCTGAATGTCCTGGAGCTTTAAGAAATATTTGTTTGAAATTATCATATGCTCCAAAAGACTTATCAGTGTAAAAAAGTAACAGCAATTAAATGCTCATCTGTAAGCTCTACTAAATTTTTTNCCTTTGGAAAATAATCAGAAAGTTTTTTTTTCTTTTTTCAAGTAATAGTGCCCCAAAGATGCTTAGTGATATTATTTCTTACAGGTATGTAGCTTAAGTATGTTTCTTATGTTAAATTTGATGTTATAGTAACAAGATTATAGAAAATGACATCATGTGATTGGAAGAGGTGTGTTCTCATTGAATTTCTTAAAGGAACACACACATAAATGGCTGCTTTTATCATTATATTTTGGAAAGAAAGAAGAAAAGAGTACAAAGAGGTTGTGATGAGTTGTAGGGGAAAGAAGGAAATAAAAGACTCCTGTCTCTAGTGGTCTGTTATTATTCCTCATATTCTAACCTCAGGACTGAAGCAAAAATGCAAGGTCCCCTGTCTTAGTTAGGTTTTCATTGCTGTGATAAACACCATGACTGAAAGCAACATGGGGAGGAAAGGGAGAAAATATTTCAGCTTATGGCTTACAGGGAAGTCAGGGAGTGGACACAAGAGAGGAACCTGGAGANAGGAACTGAAGCAGAGGCCATAGAGGCATGCTGCTTATTGGCTTGTCCCTCACAGTTTGCTTAGCTTACTTTCTTACACAACTCAGAACCACCTGTTCATAGGGAGCTGGACCTTCTCAAATCAATCACTAATCAAGAAAATGCCCCACAGACTTGCCTGCAGACCAACCTGATGGAGTTATTTTCTCAACTGAAGTTCTGTCTTCCCAAGTAACTAGAGCTTGTGTCAAGTTGACAAAAAAAATGAACTAGCACTCGCCCTAGCCTGTGGTATGGATGTGCACATACATACATGGAAGTGTGGTCTAGGAGGATGCTGCCTGCCTGTGCAGTGTCTAAAGGCTATTGCTGGTATAAGAATTTCTGCTCACCAACAACTATGCGGAAAGGCCAAGAAATAAGATACTCTTTCCTACATATTTAGATGAGATGGGTGATGAGCAGTTGGTACACTGATAACTATAACAGAGGATAGTCCTGCAGATCATTGTTACTAAGCTCCATTTTTCCAGAGCCCTTGGAGATGGGGGCGGACAGATGGTTTCTTCCTTCTCTGTTGCCTTCACACTTTCATGAAGCAAGAAGCTGAGATACACACTTGGTGGGGAACTTTACAGATCTGCCCTCTTCTAGTTACTTCCAAGTTGGTCTGAGGTGGGGTTGTAGAGTAGGTTGATTGTCTTTTTTGAGGGTTCTGTCTGGGGTGTTTCTCCAGAGCCCAAAAGCTCACACCCTATTGCAAGGCTGCAATNTAATTTTCAGAGACAAGTTGTAACCTTTTCTACCTTTGTAAAAGTAGGAAGTGGTCAAAATCAGACTGGAAATTTGTCTGCTAAATAGTGTTGGGAATGAGATAGGCATGCCTTGTCTTGTGTGCTAACCCTATTAATCCATAGGCATAAATGATGTGATGGGTTTAAAACGGTTGCTTCTGTCTGATGAGAGGAAAAACTATGTTGGGCACTTTATTGGTCACATGGGGGTGATCTGAGAGGTAGGATAGCCAGGCATAGCATTTTCCCTGTCACACTCAGCCATTGTGTGAGATTGCCCACCTGCTGTGAAGAGGCCACTGCTGAGCTTCCATACAGCTATTGGGACACTAACTGACCTACCACAAGAGCTATTTACAAATAGTAAGAGAATCTGTACAATAAACTTGCATTTATGAGACCTTAAACTTTAAAAGGGCTTTATATTTTTAGTTACTTTCTGCTCAAATAGACATGTGAGGCCTCCAAGCATGTGTTACTGTCAATCTTATAGATAACAAGAAATTTTTGTGTGAGAGACTAAGCTTGCAGTTGGGCCATGCAACTCAGGATCAATGACTGTATCACATATGAAGGATAGGAGTTGGATGATCAACAGTTCAGGCAGATAATGTGCACTTCAGGATGGCTATCACTGTCCTTGGCCTCTGCACACTAGATGTCAATGGCACTCCTCCCTCCAACTAACTGTCTGTGAGACGTCCTCTGAGTGAGTGAACTTCTTGTCTGGGTAATGTCATATTAATGCCCTGGGGGATATGGGTCACATTTTTTCTGTGCTTGTATATCTTCCACTGAGAGTTACTGGGGACAGTTTTCTTTATCAAAGATTGCCAAGTAGTCAGTTTTACTAAGCATTTTTACAGTGACTGCTGAGATTATGGAATACCTGTTATATTCTTGGCACCTGCTAGTCATTTCTTCCACAAATGTAGGTATTTTTTAAAAACATTCTAAGGGTGTGGAAGTGACATAGAAATATAGTGACAGGCCTATGTTTCTAACACTGCAGTAAAAATAAATTAAAGGTAGAAAAATGAAGATGTAGACACCATGCTATTCTATTGAGATAAATGGACACTTGAACCTAGGTCTATCAAGTTCTTCAAGTTCCCAACCACTTTATCCTTTATTTTTTTTTACATTTGGGGGAGGGTTGAAACAGGACCTCTCTATGTAGCCATAGCTGTCCTGAAACTTGTTTTGTAGGATCAGGCTGGCCTTGAAGTCACAGAGATCCATCTGCCCTTGCCTCTCAAGTGCTGGGGTTAAAGGTGTGTGCCACCACACCTAGACAAGCTTTCCCCATTTTAATAGCACCATGTTTAGGGTATAAATTCAGGATGTAGACTGCCTGGGTCCAAATCCTGACAGACTAGTTCTTTAGTTTTATGTGAATATTTCGTTTCCTACCACACTTACGGTAATGTTTAATTTTAATTATCAACTTGATGGAATTTAGAATCATGATTGAAACAGATGTATGTGAGAGATTATCTAGATTATATTAATTGAGACGGGAAGATTCACTTAGAATGTGGGCAGTGCTATGCCCAGACTGGAGTCCCAGATTTAATACAAAGAAGAAACCCAGCTTAGCAGCAGTGACTGGCTCACTCTGTTTCCTGACTGCAAATACAACATGACCACTTGCCTCAAGACCCTTCTATTGTGACTTCCCTGCCATGGTGGATAAAACCTTCAAAGAGTGAACCAAAACAAAACATCCTTTTCCTTAAGGTGCTTTATTCAGGAATTTCTCAGCAGCTAGATAAGCAACTAATACACTCATGAAAAAACAAATCCGTTTCTGATTCTGTTAGTCCTTGGTGGAGTCTAATGGAGAAAAGACCAGTCCTGTAGAGGCTGGAGTGCAGCTGGCTAGAGACTGCACGATGATCATGGCTCTGAAGTGAATAGATATGGTGCCCACATCCTTCCTAGCCCCAGTGAGCAATCTTCAGCCTCTGTGCTTTTCTGCTTTCTGTTGGCCATACTTGTGTTCCTCTGCTGACCTGCCTTTGGGGATTTGCTCACAGAATGCCAGAAGCCATGTTCTTGGGTATTATGCCTCTTGCCCTGGTAATGTTGGTTATAAAAATCTCAGGTACTTTGTTATAAATTAGGATAATCCAAATTAGAATACATTCCAGATCAGAGAGGCTGAGTTCTAAGACACGGGTCAGATAGAAGTCACTTAAATGATCTTCCTGCTGAGCTAAAGAGTTTCTGGGAGAGTGAATGCATTTCTTTTTATCCCTTCTTGGTATTTACTTAAAACATATGGAGCCTGAAGTGGCCCAGTAGAATGGCCCACCTAGTACTGACTCCACTTTGAGCATTCCTAGCCCCTTATACCTACATTCCCTCTTCTGGTCACATCTCTGTCTACAGTATCCTGTCCTGAGGAATATGCATGGCCCTCTTCCCCTCATTGATATGACTCATGTGCACAGGCTGTGGGTAATTGGGGTATAAGCCACCCACCTCTCTGCCCAGCAAATAAACAACAGCAAGCTCTCTGTTGAAGCCCAAGCTAGGTCTCGTGGGCTGTGTAAAATCCTAGCACTCAGAAGGCTAAAATAGAATGATGGAGAGTTTGGGGTCAGCCTGGGTTACAGAGGGAGATCATGTCTCTGGAACTGAAGGGAGGGAGCTTGTGGGAATCTTCTCTAAACAGAGAAAAATAAGACCACCATCCCACAGTGCATATGCTTGGTGTCAGAGCAGAGCTGGCTGAAGGGTTGGGGGACAACCTTGAGGACCTTTCAGGGTGCTACCAAGTGTATATCAGGATAGATGTTCACCCAGTTCTCAAAACACAAGTGATAGTTGTCATCACCACCATTCTGTTTCTGCTTGTTTATTCACTTGAATTCCTAACATTTGGTCTTTTTGGATGAACCTCTCAAGCTGTAAGTCCAGCTCCCCACAATCCCCCACTGTGCAGGAGGCATTGGGCGACACCTGATGTAGGCCATAGCAGTGACTGGTACTTCTGTCACCAGAGAGGTGGGAGGTAACTGAGTTTATAGCCAATGGTGATGGTGATAACACTAGCTACCCACAAACAACCCCATTTGGGCCTGGTTTGGGTCACACATTGCGACTTTTTTACTAAGTTGCCAACTTAAAACCTGGAGGTCTTCACACAACATCCAATTTCCTGTGTCTTAAGGAAGAAGGCAACACCAGGTCTGACTTCCCCTCCAAATCAGAGTACAGTTGCTTTCTCAAGTCCAATCACATGCTTGTCTGTTAACCAGAGTCTCCATAATGCACCATCATTTTACACCTGACAATCTTTGCCTGCTGATTTCCTCCTGAAGGTTATAGTGGAGGCAAAGCAGAATTGTGAAAGCATATGTTCAACAGCTAGGCTGCCTGGGTTTTATCCTCTGCTGCCTGACTTTGGGCTAATGAATGACTCAGCCTTTCTATTTTATAGCCTTCCCATCTGTGAGGTATCCACCCTTGGAGTTGTTGAGAATAAATGGATTACTGTGTTCAAACAGCTTTGGATTGGGCCTGGTAGATATTGCCTTTAAATATTACCATGGTCATTGCCCTGCCCTGTTCATACTGTGCTTGTAATTTGGCAGCCATTGGGCATCAGTGTGTCTCCCTGGACTGGATAGGACCTACTAGGAACGATGGTACTTGCTGAGCTATATCCAAGATCCTAGGAAGAAAATAGCCATCTTTCCAAGTTAAAAAAAAAAAAAAGGATACTTCATGGGTACGTGCCTCAGAGACTTTAAAAGCATGGAACTGACCTGTAGAAGCTGAGGAAATATCCACAGTGAAGGTTCAGGTAAAAACAACATAAAAGCCAAAATATGGCTCCCACTGGCTTTCTTNCAGAAAGATCAAAGCAAAGGATGCTTCTATGAGTGGACAGATCCCCTTCCTCACAGCTCTGTCACCTCCTTTGGTCTTAGAATGAAAATAAAAAAGCAACATTTACTGACAGTTTGTTCTTTGCTATTCCAGCAATGTCCCCTCCTCATACATTCGCCTCATTTCATCTACCCAGTCAGTATATCTTCACAAGGCAATGATGCAAAACTGTCCTGTGCACTCCAATTTTATTGTAGTCAGGCAGTGTTTATGGGCTTGACTTTCAACTGACCATGGCAGGGAGTCTGGAGGCAATTATAATCAACACCTGCTGTATCTGGGCTTTGCATAGATATAACGGTTCCTCAGCCTCTGGTACATAAGTGTGTCGCCCATTGGCTCAGAACCATAAAGGACTCTCCATTCCCTGATAGCCGGAAGGGCTCAAGGCACTTTTTTCTGAGAACCTCAAATTATTAGCATTACTTTTAGTGAGGGCATCAAATTACTAACTGGGAAGAAAAATGCAGATGATGGCTGTTGGTGATATTAAACAAAGAATTTAAACCACTTTCACAGAGCGTAGTGTTCAAAGTGTTAGAGCAGAGAAAACTATTGATCTAAAATCACCTCTAGTCAGAACAGAGACAGTGTTTGTTGAAATAGGCACCTAAGACAAAGACTGGAGAAATAATGTGGATTTTATAGCAGTGATGTCTACCTAGAATGTGTCTTGCTGTAGTTTGAAATGATTTTTTTTTTGTTCAAATCTCCATTTTCATTTGTTAGTCTAATGCTTTGCCAGACCATTGAGGGACTCTGGGAGGCAGGGGTTAGGCTGACTTCAGGAAATCTGTCTCTTGAAATCAGGGCAGGCTCACAGCTGTTCTGTGTAATGACAGGCTTCCACTTCTGAGCCTTGGCAACCTGAGTCCTAAGAGGTACAGGAAGCAAGAGCACTTTAAGGAGACCAGGCCACTTGACTCCCACCCTACCCATCTCTGTTTTATTTGAGCCCCAGTTTATTTGCTTTCTGGTTCTACGCACATGGTCAGATGGGCTGGAAGTCCCTAGGCAGACAGCTTGGGGCTACATTAGGCAGAGAGGTACCTGTCTTGGAAATTAACCACATGTGTTCCTGAAACCAGATTAGCTGGACAGTAGGAATGTTACAGTCACAGCTGGGAGACCTCAGAGCAGTTCTGAATGATCAGAGACCANAGTATTTTTGGGTCAACAGTTTCTGTTATATAGATTGCTTAGCTTCAGCATGAGGATTGGGCTAAGAGTATTTAAGAGTAAACATGGTTTGGGAATCTACTCTGGTTTAATGTCTTCAAGAGCTCAAGTACAGACATAACGATGCTCAATGCACAGCAGAGAAGGCCACACATGGCCTCTTCTTCCTTGCTCCTCTCTTTTATCTTGCAGAGACTTTGAAGGGGCCACACTGAGCTGAAGTTGGTTAGATCAAGTATAAAGAATGCCCGAATTCTCACTATGATGCCTTCTTTTGCAGGAAGCCTTAATATCTTATAACAAAACTCAGAGCTGTGAGATCTATCAGCCTGCATCCTCTGCCCTTGGTCCTTGTGCTTCTCTCTAAATGAGCTTGTCAGTCTGACCTGGAACCTGCCCAGTCCTGAGTCAGTCCCAGATTGTTTTACTTCCTGTCTATACATTTTTCCTAAAATCTTTCTGTGTCCTGGATTCCCAGTTTCCACTTTTAATCTCAGATCTCTAATTCTCTGTCACTTGCAAACTCCAGTGCCAAATGAACAACAAGTAAAGCTGGGGTAACTGTGAGTGACAGGGACTTGGCCCCTTGTAAATCACATGCATTACCTGATTGGACTAGTTCCATCTCAGTGTGGCCATCCAGGAGTATGGGCTCCAGCTAGCAATGGATCTAGATCTTTATGTGAATCCTCCCAATAAAATGAGTTCAACATTAGATGAATGCCAGATTGAGCAAAATAAAGATGTTTTTGTCAGATTTTCAGCTTTCAGTTTCTGTTGTAGACGTTAGTTGAAGGGAGAAAAGTGATCCAAAAGGCTGTAGAGGAGATGAAGTGGTGGGAGAATTGTTCTGCAGTGGCCTAGACAGGTATTGTTCTAGGGAGGAGACAGGGACAGCTCAAAAACAATGAAAGAAAGGACCTTGGAATCGAAAATATGTTTGAGATGGACTCTTTAGTCCTGTCGGAGATAAACAGAGCAAGACACTAGTTACATGATGAGGACAGATTTTGATCAGTGATAAGGAAAAGCCTAGCATGAATTGTGCTGGTTAGAATCAGCAAAGGTGACTGGGTACCCTCATGGAAGAGTGAGAGAGTAGGAAGCAAGTAAGGCTGGGCTCAGTTGAGTCAGGAAGTCAGAAATTACAAAAAGCAGGGAGATACCAGTTATGGTTTAAATGCAAAATTCTCCCCTGTGGCTCTTGTGCTGTACATATGCTCTCTACATGGTGATACTGTTTGGGCAGGGGGTGGAAATTTTAACAGGTTGAACCTAGTCAGAGGAGATAGGCCCCTGGCATATATCATCCCCGGCCTCGACCTGTTATGGCCTCTGCACATGTCCTTCCTGTTATGTCTGGCATTAGTTTCCTCTGCCACAGTCTCTTCCTATGATGTGTCTGCAAGTTCACCTACAGACTGAATCCTCTGAGACATTGAGTAAAATACCATCTTTCCTTTTTTAGTTTGTTCTGTCAGGTATTTGGTCATAGTAACAAGAAAAGGCAACTGATACAGGAAGTTTGATGATTTGGAGTTTGGTGGGCAGCCAGCCCTTAGAAACTTGCTGGGTTTGAAGGAAGGGCAAAGAAGGCAACAGGTTGATACTGGCCCTGGTGTATGATTCTGCCTTGACCTTTGGCTTATGAATTCTTCCAGGGCCAAGAACAAAGTCCAAAGCAATCAGGATTGTGAATACCCTCAAACCTGGGTTTAGTTCTCACATACTCTTGCTTTGTTCCCATAATACATTACCACATTCATTTTGGAAGCATCCACCAAACCCAATTGCTGTGGGATAATGCTCTTGAACACTGGTTTAATAAAATGCTGATTGTCCAGTAGCCAGGCATGAAGTATAGGTGGGGCCAGCAGCCTAGGAGAATGCTGGGATAAGTAAAGGAGTCAGGAGTTGTCAACCAAACACAGAGGAAACAATTTGACAAGGCAGAACTGAGAAAAGTTACCAAGCCACAAGTTTAAACATAGATAAGAATTATGGGTTAATTTAAGAGTAAGAACTAGTCAGCAATAAGCCTGAAGTAATGGCCAAGNAGTTATAAATAATATAAGCTTCTGAGTGATTATTTTATGAGCAGCTGCAGCAACTCAGGGCTGGGCAGGACCAGACAAAACATTCTCCACACCCAGTCAGTTTTTGCAATGAGAAAATGATATGTCTGTACCACCAAGAGCAGGTGGTTTCAGGAAGATGGCTCTGAGATTCCATGGAAACAAATTTGTTATCTTCCACATTACACAAAACATGGTGTCACTGCTGGGCCTCATGAGCATCCTTCAGTTTCCTAAATTACTTTACTGCTGCTTTCTTAATTAAGACCCATTAAGTTGTCATATATTGATAACAAGAATGACCCTGAAATAGGTAGATAAATTAAAACTCTCTCATTCTGTGCTTTTACATGAATGTGTTAATTATTTTTGTCATTAGTGAGAATGATGAAGGGATGAGAAAGTAACAAACAGATTTCGACAAAGTATTGGTGTTTACATCAGGAAACTCAGTGTGTGTCAGATGTAATCCATCACCCTTTAATTTCTCAGTCTGTTTTAGGGACTAGCCCAGGAATTCTTGTGCTAATAGTTCCCATCATAAAGGCTAATGCAGGGCATGGATCACCCCTTCTTTATATGTAGCAGTCACACACTGGCATTCATTCAAAACCAGACTTAGTGTTCAAATGGAGTGCACACGTTTAATTATTGAAGGGTGCCTGGGAGTCANCACAGAACACACCTGTTATGCCCAGATCACATGGACCCCCCAAAAGACCACCATGGAGACTAAATATCACACGTAAAAGCAAAGAGCCTTTATTTCAAGCTCAGAGCTTGGTCTCTTTGTCCAATGCAGCAGTGAGAACAGAGAGCCCCAAGCCCAGACAAGGTAGGGTTTTGATCATAGCAGAGGTTGGGGTGAGGGGATTTCTAGTTTTCAGGACCCTAATTGGCTGATATTTGTCTAGGGGTGCTGAGAATGTTTGGAATGTCAGGTATTTCCACTTAGATGCAGGCCCTCCCTGGGTGGGGTCAGCTCATGGCTTCTCCTGGATCTAGGTGTTGCCTGCCAGTAAGCCTGTCACAGAAGCTGTTTCTGGGCCTCAAAGCTTGTCAAGGTGGTTGTGAAGTCAAGCTGTTTTGACCACCCCCACAACACCTAGACACCAAATTCTTAGCACAAAGGAGATTTATTACACCAGAGGGACAAGTGACTAGGGTATGTGTGAGTGGGGGGGTACTGCCTCTGGATCAGAGAAAGACAGTAGATGGCTCTGAAGAAGTGGGTTTTTAAAGAGGACAGGGTGTAGGAAAAAGTTTTTCTGTGTCCTGCCTGGGCTCCCGTGAGGTCCTGCAGCCGCTCAGACCCAAGTAAACACACAGAGGCTTATATTATGAACTGTATGGCCATTAGCTCAGGCTTATTATTGACTAGCTTTACATTTAAATTAACCCATTTTTTATAAATCTGTACTTTGCCACACGGCTCGTGGCTTACCAGTACCTTCNTATCTTCCTGCTCCTGGTGGTGGCTAGCAGCGTCTCCTGACTCAACCTTCCCCGTTCCAGAATTTTCCTTGTTTGTTTATCCTGCCTATACTTCCTGTCTGGCTACTGGCCAATCAGCATTTTATTTATCAATCAATCAGAACAACACATATTCACAGCATACAGAACAATATCTCCATCAAAAGGGGAGTTCTGTGCTAGGGTGAGTTGGTAAGTCCTGATTGGAAAGGTTAGCCAGTGTAGCCAAAAAATGAATTTTGGTAGCTGGAC
>LZPO01066527.1:0-11972 GCA_001675575.1 Neotoma lepida
TTTCATTTTTTTACTCCCAAATTCTGTTAAGCTTAAATTTTTTTTCTGTTTTGTATTTTATTTTGGGGGCAGGGTCTCACTATGTAACCCTGGCTCACTATGTAAACCAGGCTACACTTAAACTCATANAGATCTGCCCTCATCTGCCTTCCCAGTATTGGGGATTAAAAGTATGTCTCATCATACCTAGCTANTTGTTTTAAATGTCACGATACATATTTTTGATGGTGGCATCATTTAAATAAGGGGGAAATCCTCGTTGCTCTCTCTCATTAATAAAGTCATATAAAATGGGAAAAAAGGAGGGAACTAGATCATAATTAAACAGTAATAATTCAGTAGACGTTATGGTTATTCCAGATCTAATAATGGAATCTAAAGAGGAAAATATATAAGCAAAATTACTAAAAAAAATTATTGCTTTATTTAGCCACAATGCCTCCCACTCAAGCAGAAAGTGTTATAAAGAATATTATACGAGAAATAGGACAAGAATGTGCAGCCCATGGAGAAATTGCTTCTGAAACAGTGGTTGCTTTTATGGTAAGAATAATTAAATTTGCAAATTACTGTTTTATCAAAAATTTAAAAAATATGATACCAAGTTTTGTTCTTTAAAATTCTTGGGAGCTTTATGAGATGTTTTTTAGTTGAAAACATATTGAGATCGTCAGATGAGTTAGTGAAAAACATCTTTTCCAAGACTGTAAAGTGTGCTGTAGATTTACAGTGACGGACTTGGGGATGCTGTGAAGCTTGGAAATCTCAATAATGTTCTGCTGTGAAGTTTTAACGTATATTTTTGTTCAGATATATATTTTAAAAGTTACACCTTGCTTTGGTTTTTTGTGTTCTTGATTTGGGTAACAACACACAATAAAAACACGAGAGATGCCATAGCTTCCTGCTCTAAAACTGTAGCCATTGCTTTCAGCCTCCTTGGTATGTAATTTTCTAGCCCATATTCAAGTTTGATGTTTATTGTTTTCTANTTCCAGACTTTAGTGAAAGTGCTAGTGAGAGTAGTGATAAGAAAACTAGGTGAACATNAAGGCAGTTGGCTAAAAATGGAAATGAATTAATTTCGTAATATGAAATAAAATTACTTAGTGTGCTCTGTTTCTAGGTGAAAGCTGTTGTCCTGGATCCAAGCAATGGCTTTAACGTGGATAGGACCCTCATCAAAAGTGACGTGCAGAAACTTGTTAAGGTGATTGACAGTCCTTGTGTTTGGGATTATTTACTTTCAATTTTAAATACAATATTTGTGTTATCCATCACTGTCTTCAGCAATGTTATAAGGAAACACAAAGTGGTGGTATATTAAATAAGCGAGGGATTATTTTCTAATAGTNAGGAGGAACAAAGTCGGGAGGAACATATGTTGTTCCTGGCTTCCTCTGCTCTCATCCTTGGCTTTTCTCTGTCTCACAGAGTAGTAGTCATACCTCCTGATGGAAGAAGGAAAAAGACAAAGGGAAAAATAGTTGTGCCAGTCAGATCTGTTGTGACTTCCTATCCAAAAATAAGAGTTTCTCTGAACCTTTACCAGATGGTTATATTTACTGGCCAAATGAGATCGTAAGTGGCCCTAGCACACATAATGCAAACCTGTGGCTCTGTGTTAGTAGGGAAGGTGGAACCCAGATGTCAGGGCTAACATTGTTTGCCACAGTGTTCTGGTGAGACCCTGCTCTTTACCTTACACTGAAACTATCAACAACTGCTCTATAATATACCTGTTAAATAGTTAAATAGTTCTAAATTAAGATCCATATACTGGACTCCATGTAATTATGTTAAANTCAAAGCAAAAATGATCTTACCAAGCAAGTAAATGTCCTTGAAAACCAATTTTNAGAAGAAAAGAAGATGACGACTTGAGACATCTGTAATGTTCTNTGTCTTAAGTTTTCTGAGACTCCAATTTAGTTCTTTCCTCTGTGTTTCCTAAAGATTCAGCATTGCTTTCTGTCCTGGCCTTAATGAATGTACTTCCTTTCTTCACACAAAGTACTAGAAGTTAACTTCCCCAACCTGTATGTAGATGTGTTATTGACTCACAGAAATGGCAGGGGAACATTTCACTAATCCCCACCTTCTCTCACAATCTGAAGGAGAGACAGTAGGTCTATCTGCAGATGTGGTAAGGGTGGAGAAGAGACTTGGAAACCTGGAACTTGGGGGTGGGGGGTCTTATCAGAATGATGCCACAGGGACTCCATGAGCCCTCAGGACAGCCTAGAGCTGGCCTTATTGACTTTAAGTGTGGTATAAATGCTGTTCATAGCAATAGGTCAATGACTATGCTAGTCAACAGGGCAGTGTCTGTGATAGTCAATAGGTCAATGACTGTAATAGTCAGAAACTACAGAAGTTATGGAGGAGATTCAAGAAGTGGCCTAGGAAGAGGTTTTGGTGTTTTTCTCCCGAACTCAGCTGGGTTGGAAAGCCTCTAGTTCAGTATACTTTTAATATGATATATGTACAACTTCTCAGAGTACATGGTAATTTTTTTTTTCAAGACAGAGTTTCTCTGTGTAACAGCCCTGGCTGTCCTAGAACTCACTCTGTAGACCAGACTGGCCTCGAACTCACAGAGATCTGCCTGCCTCTGCCTCCAGAGTGCTGGAATTAAAGGCATGCACCACCACCCCTTGTCGAGTACATGGTAATCTTAACAACAATAATTGTTTCCTGTTTTTCTCAATTAAAAGCTGTTGGATGATGACACTTTTTGATTTGTAAAGTCTGCTGTCCATCACACACACACACACACACACACACACTCCACACACACACACAGGGATCTAGGTGCACAGACAGGCTGCTTAGTCTTGTGCTCCTAGGAGAGCTGGACTGGTGGGGCTGGGAGACGGATTGAGAGTGATGTTGCTGCATGCCTTCCAACAACAGTATATGAAGGCCACTGTGTGTGAAGGGCAGAGACTGGAGGCCAGGNAGGCCAGGTGAGAAGGAAGGAGATGCTTGGGGGGATCCTCCAAGTCTAGAGAGGCAGAAGAAGGGCATGCATCATTATTTATGTGTGTGCTGGGAGAGGGGAGCAGAAGAAATTTAGAAACCGAAGTAGAAATCAAGAAATTTTGTGAGGGGTTGAGGGTAACTGAGGAAGTGTTTTATCAAATGTGACCTCCACCATCAACCCCAAATAATAAACAGGAATTCTCGGAGCGTTCTAGACTAGAGTACAAGCTTTAAGGAAAATACATTCACATTTCGTCAGCTTACACTCACCAACACATCAGGCTTCCTGCCTTCAGTTAGACCTGGGAAAGAACTTACCATGTTGATTGAGTAAACTGTAAACGCTGAGGTCCTTGAGGAAGGAAAAATTACTATAAAAGTGGTTGTTGCCTGAACATCAGGACCACTGCTGTGATGTTTTTCTCTTTATTGTTCCTCTCCTGTCTCCCTACCTTCCCCCTCTTTGTCCCTCTCTCTCTCTCTTTCTCTGTCTCTCTTTGTCCCTCTCTCTCTCTTTCTCTGTCTCTGTCTCTCTGTCTCTCTGTCTCTCTTTCTCTCTCTCTCTCTTTGTAGTTCTGGCTGGCCTGAAACTTGTGTGTAGGTCCTCCTGCTGCTATTTCCTGAGTTGAGATGCTGGCATTGCAGGAGTATACCATCATGCTCTGCCTATTTTCTTTTCTTTCTGAAAATATCTTAGAAGAGCAAACCTCAGTTGATAGACAGCTTGCCTGGTACGCATAAAGCCCTGTGTTAGATACCCAGGCATTCACTGCATAAAACCAGGTGTGGCAATCTGAGCAATGGGAAGGGAGGTGGGGGTGGAGGATCAGAAGTTCAAGATCGTCTTCTGCTACATGGTGAGTCTGAGACCAGCCTGGGCTATATGGACCTTGTCTCAAAGTTCAAAACACAAACAAACAAGCCACTTGAGTGTTTCAGAAAATAGAGTAGAAGTATTCATGCGATGTTCTTTTCTAGCTTTGTGTGGCTCGACTATTGGACAGTAAAAATCCATCCCTGGACACCATTAAGATGCAGGTCTACTTTGATATGAATTACACAAGTCGAGGTAACATACATACCTATTTTCATACATTTTAAAATATATATATATATATAGTTTTAAAAATATTGCATTTTTGTTAAGAAAGGTTTAATTTGGTTGACAACAGATTCAATTGTTTAATGAAATTATTTTTTGTCAGTCTTTTGATATTTTCCATGTTTGATATATTAGGTAGCCTTCTGTTATTATTAATGAAATACCTGAGAAAAAGTTTGTTTGGGCCCAGTTTTGGAGCTTTTAGTACTTGCTTTGTTGGCCCTGTTGCTTTTGGGCCATGGAGGCACATCATGGCAGAAACATGAGTCTGAGATAAGCCACTTACCTCATGATTAGGATGCAAAAGAGAAGATGAGACGGGGTCCCTAAAGGGCACACCTCCAGTGACCCACACACCTCCCATTGGAGCCTACCTCTTCAAGGTCCCACTGTCTCCTAATAATAGAGTGGACTTGGATACCAGCCCTTTAAACTATGACCTCTGAGAAACAGTTCACCATGTTTAAGAATATAATAGTGTTGGAAATCCAAATGAGAAAAATGCCAGTTGCCTTTATGAATGCTAAAAGTCAATTTAAAACTGTATGCTCATAAAATTATGTTTCCAAGTTTATCTATTTTTAATCTTTATGGCAATAATATATAACAACTAGAAACTAAACCATTGAAGTTAAAATTCTTAATTTTTAGATTTTTCTTATTCTTGGTTTATTACTTTATANTATTTAAATTATATAATAATTAATTATGTAAACTATATTGTGGGAAATTTAACTTCAGAATATATTTTATTATATTTACTATTTATATTTTATATTTATATTTAAGGGATACATCAAAGACATGTTGGAAATNGGGGAAAAGGAAAATAAACTTTTTTATAATGCACTCATTGTTAACTATTTGGTGATTTTATTTTTTTCTTTCTGTGCAGTAGATGTTCAGTTATGCTAATATGTAAAATGATATCTCTTACATTTTTGCTTAATAGCAATGAAATTCCAAAGTAAAACATAACCATGAAATTAGAGAAACTTAATTCCTATTTTTTCAGTTTGTAAAAGCTTTCAGTTGCTTTTGTGGTGAAGTTATAGATATTATGTTACATTTTTGAATTGTGATTGGGAGTGCTTACTAACTTACAAGAACTGTTACCGTAGTAAAGGTAGTCTCCAGCCACAGCGTGACAGGAAAAAAAAGAAGAGTAAATTCCTTATGCATTTGCTGGAGAGTTTGTTTGTTTGTTTGTTTGTTTGTTTTTGTCATCTTAGCACAAGCAAGGGTCATTGGAGAGAGGGAATGCCATTTGAGAAAATGGCTCATCATGTTGGCCTGTAGGCAAGTCTCTGGGAGTGTGTGCTTGATTAATGATTGATGAGGGAGGGCCCAGCCTTCCCACAGTGGGAAGTACCATCCCTGGGCTGAACAAGAAAGCAGGCTGAGCAAAGCCCTGGGAGCAAGTCAGTAAGCAGCATCCTGCTATGGCCTCTGCTTCAGTTCCTGCCTCCAGGTTCCTGCCCTGACTTCCCTCAGTGATGGACTGTGATGTGGAAGTGTAAGCTGAATAAACCCCCTCTTCCCCAGGCTGCTTTTGGTTATGGTGTTTAGAGAGCAATAGAAACCCTAAGACAATGCAATATTGCATTACCAGTAATATTCAGAGGACATTCACCTAGAACTAAAATAAGGATAATTNAAGAAGAATATATAGACTACATATTTAATATTGTACTCCATGTGTCTACATATTTATGTGTGCTTACATGTATGTTTTGACAGTACTCCACTGAAATTGCTGTAATAGTGTTTCCTACTAGATTTTTGTATTTATGTTTCTTGCTGGCCACTGTTTTTTATTTCATCACTAAACCTAGGAAGTAGTTTAGGGATGTAGCTCAGTGGGGTTCAATTTCAGCACTTAAGGTGGGGTGTGAGAGGCNTTTGTTTTCATGAAATTGCCACACACTAGCCAGTTTTTCTCTAGTCCTCATCTGAGGAGAATTCTAAGTATTGAATATGTGAAGTACTGTCATTTACTAATTTTAGAGGACTTTCTTGAAGAACATCACCGAGTCTTAGAGTCCAGATTAAGCGCCGTTAGCAGAGAAATTACAGATAACAGAGCATGCACTAGAGAAGAACTGGAAAGTCTCTACAGAAAGATTGTCAGCTATGTGTTACTGCGGTCTGGGCTCGGATCCCCCACAGACATCAAGATTGTCAGAGAGGCAACAGGTACAAAATAGGAATGGTTTCCTTCCATAGTGAACCCACATGCCCATTGTACATATGTGTACAGTCTGTGCATGTGTGTTTGTGCCTTTGTGTGGGCAGGGGCGTGTGTGCACATGTGCGCCTGTGGATGTGGAAGCCAGAGTTGACACTATCTTCCTCCATGCTGTCCACTTTACTAAGGCAGCGTCTCTCACTGAACCCAGAACTCTCCATCAGTTCTGGCCAGTCTAGCTAGCCAGATCGCCCCAGGGATCCCCAGGCTCCCCTTCTATAATTCTGAGTTTACAGGTCGGGCTGCGCACCTGCCAAGTATTTATTGGCTTATAGGGGTCCTGGGGATACAAACTCTGGTCGTCACACTGTGTGGCAAGCACCTGACCCACCGAGCCATCTCCTTAGTCCCTGCCAGTGTATTTTATAAAATATGTTAAAGATTGAAATTTCCTTCTTGGCGGAAAGAAAATCAGCACACATAAGAGAGGTTCAAACTTACCCAGGCTCCTAGAAACATTTAGGTATACATGACTTGGGAGTAGAAGGGGGACTGTAACGAGGGAGGAGAGAGCTGAAGGGGAGAGAGAGAGGGCAGCAGGAGGACAAATAGTCCATGTTGTCTCCCNCATATGGAATCAATGTGTGTGTGACATGAATTCAGAATGGGAACTGTCTGAGGGGGGCAGGAGGAGTGGAGAGGAGGCCAGGGAAGGTAATGGAGGGTGTAAATATGACCGAAGTAACAATCATACAATCTGAAAATGTCACGATGAGACCCATTATTTTCTGTGCTAATTAAAAAAAAATAATAAATTTTAAAAAGCAACTTAGAAAAAAACCAAAGAACAATAATAACCAAAAAACAAAAACCTTATAGACTCAGTGTTTAAGAATGTTTGCTGCTCTTCCAGAGGACCTGAGTTCAATTCCCAGCACCCACGTCAGGCAGCTCACACACTGCCTGTAACCCAGCTTCAGGGGATCCAACAGCCTCTGCTGGCCTCAAAGGGCCCTGGAACACACATGATATACACAAAGACATCCATCTAACACATAAATAAAATAAATCTTAAGATAACCCTCAGATACCTTCCATACTGTGTTTCAATTGGGAACTTTGAGTAGCATTTCTAGTTAGTGAAATAGTGTTCATTTTCTTAGAGGCTGCATACCCCGTGACCTATTCTACCTCATTAGTGGAACATTAGCAGCATTGTTAAGGGTCCTGGGCTAAGGGGGTGACTGGGACAGCCAGAAAGGAATGACCTGTATGGGTGGAAGGCATTGAGTCTGTCATCTGATCAGGATCTTGAAAGAGGAAATCTTTGTATTCTTGGGAAATACTCATCCAATTTATACTTCAAAATGAGGATAGAGCTAGGCTTAGTGAGCCTGTCTGTAATGCCCAGCACTTGGGAGGTGGGGCACAGGAGAATCAGGAGTTCAAGGCCAGCCTGCGCTATGTACTGAGTCTGAGGCCAGCCTGATTACATGGGACTCCCTCCCCCTACAGAAATAAAAATAAGATATAATGTGGGATTAGGGAAGATAAACAGCCTTCCTATTACATTTTTCCATTGTTATTTTAAAGTATAGATTTTTCTACTCCAAGCCTTTCACTTAGAAAGATTGTTTTTACTAATTGATTAGTTAATAAAGATAGAGACACAAGGCAATAACATCATTTTCAGCACCCCAGCCCTGGTATTTGGTGACTTTTGCTCTGCGTGCTTTATAAACTGTATAGATAATGCTAGAAAGGCACATCCTGCTTTACGACAGTCTAGGTTCTGACGCCTTTGTCCCAGCGTTGTGTGTTTCTCTCCGTCTCTTGCAGCTGCTCTGCAGAGTGTTTTTCCTCAGGCCGAGCTCGGGACATTTCTGACTCTTAGTAAGAAGGACAAGGAACGGCAGCTGAAAGAGCTCACCATGATTGTTACCGGCATTCGCTTGTTTAACAGAGACTGTGGGAAAGGAGGAGAAGGCATTGATGACCGTGAGTGTGCGTTAGGCTCAGTCTGAAGGTTCTGTGTGCTTAAGGCTTAACTTCACAGCGGAGAAGACGACACACACCACACCACTGACACTCGGGAGGCAGAGGCAGTTGGATCCTTGTGAGTTTGAGGCCAGCTTGGTCTATAAAGCGAATTCCAGGACATCCAGGACTATTACACAGAGAAACTTGTGGTGGTATTTTATCCTATGTCCCCCAATAAAATTTATCTGAGGATCAGAGGAACAAGGTCAGCCGCTAGCCTTGCAAAATTAGCACACACCCTTAATCCTATCACTTAGCAAGCAGGGTCTGTCTGGATCTCTGTGAATTCCAGGTCACACTAGGAACAGTCAAGTGTGGAGACACATGCTTTTAATCCCAGCATCAACCATAGAATTCTGGAGGTCTATACAGACAGGCAGGAAGTGACAGAAGTGGGCCATAGGAGGAAATGATGTAACTAGGCTGAAAGAGCCAATGGGAGAACAGAACAGAAAGGGATATAGATGTGGAGGTATAAGGAAGTCAGATACTCTCTTTTTTGGAAGCGGTGGTGGCAGTGTAAGGTGAGGCTGGTAGCTGTTCCTAATTCCTCTGATCTCTGTCAGACTTTCACCCCTATCTCTGCCTCTGTGCTTTATTTAACAAGACCATTTAGAAAATCTGTCTTACAGAAACTGTCTCAAAAAACAAACAAAAAAATTTGCAGTCTGTTCGTTAGAAACAACCGCTCTTCATACTAGCTAGTAGTTCTTACCTTGCAGAGGCAAAACTGTAAATTTTCTGTACCACGAAGCTAGTGTAGGAAATTGAGTCAGTGGCTGGAATGAGGGAGCAGCCCAGATGCCACCCTCCTTAACTTACTGGAGTGTGATGTTTACTTAATGCCAGCCGGAGGGAGGAAAACTGGTTTAAAAGTTAAAATTCCCTCAGAAGGAAAACTGGTGTTGCTGTAATTAATGGGATGAGAAGACCAGAGAGGAGATAGTTGAAGATCTGCAAATTCAGAAACAACTTCTATGTTGTTATATACATATACTTTATTTTTATTTTTAGGCAGATATCACTTTGTAGCCTTGAGTAGCCCGGAACTTGTTATGTACCAGGCTTGCCTCTGGTTCGCAGAGGTCCACCTGTCTCAGCCTCAAATTTAGAAAACTTTGGTTTCTCTAAAGGAGCATGGCTAATGTAGCACATGACACCACAATCTACCTAAATTTTCTGTATTTTAGTGAGAAAAATGGATCTGATTCTACCTCCTCTTAGTATTCTGACAGTTTTTTGTTTTGACAGGTTCTTTTCTGCATGGGGTGGGACCATGGAAAACATGCCTTGTTATTGTTGATCTGATAGGGGAAATCTGACTCAATTTAACGTTTAGAATGCGATTACTTCCTGATCTCGTTCCTTGGTTCTTCCTCCACTCCCTCGTGCCTGTGCTCTCATACCCTGACAAACAGTGCCAGCTATTCTCCATGAAGCAATCCCGGCCACCACGCAGCATATAGACACCCAGCTTGAGATTGCCCAAGAACAGGCGTTTCGCTACACAGCCATCCTTGAGAAAGCATCGAAGAACCCACTCATGACCAAAGAGCTTGAGCCGTACATGCTAAAGGAAGCATTGTATAATATTAGACAGTATGAGATCTTCCTTCAGACTGTTTTGGTGAGCTAATCTTACAAAATCCGGCATTTTCTATATAATGCAGTCTCTTGAGAAGCAGGTGTCTCAACAAAGGAGGTAACGTTAGGGAGTTACATTGCCTTAGTGTGATCAGCAATTAAGACAGAAACAGCAAAGTTAGGTTCCATCTTAGTGGAACTGTATTGGTAGAAGTTAATTTATAGTTGTTGGTTCTCTACAGTACTTGATAGTATGATTAGTAGCGTGCTATAATTAAACAGTGATATGTGTATTTGCGACACTTTTAATTCAGAGCATGTGTTTTATGCATTGTTTGGCAGGGAGTGGCACTCACAATGTCATTGTCACTTGGTTGGGAGCAGGTAGGGCTTAACACGTGGTATTTATAGTAAAATTATAAAATATTAATACAAACTATGTTGTCTTCATAGTCAGATATAATTACATGTGCTCAAGAAGTGGAAATGATGATAAAACAATTATCAGCTCAACTGGAGCAATTAAAAATGATAGTAAAATCGAAGACAGCTGTCCCAACATCACAAGTCTTTGTAAGTATTTGTCATCCTCCTTGACCTTGTGTTTTTGAGACAAGCTCTCAGTATATAGCCCTAACTGACCTGGAACTTGCTATGTAGACCAGGTTGGCCACAAATTCACAAATACTCACTGACNTCCATCACTGGGTTCCGGCACCACCACACTTAGTAATGACTTTTTAAAATGTATTTTTATTTTATTTGTTATGGCAAAAGGGCGTGCCACACTGCACATGTGGAGGTCAGAAAACACATTCAACAATTGGTTCTCTGCTTTCTTAGTGGGATCCTGGAACCAAACCTGGTTGTCAGGCTTGTAAGTGCTTTTACCCACTGAGCCATCTCACTAGTCCAAATGTTTGTTCCCCATGATCAAACCCAGCTGTGAACAAACTAGGTAAGTGCTCTACTGCTGAGCTATTCTCTCACCTATGTATGTTGTTGTTTGTTTGTTTGTTTGTTGTTTTGTTTTGTGAGTCAGTACTCACTCCAGAGCTCAGTAGCTATCCCATGTTGTCCTCTAATGTGGTTCCTCCTGTGCCTACATCCTGGATGCTGAAGAAATACAGTCATGTGGCCACCATGGCAGGTATAATTTCTTTAGACTGAACATCCCTTATTATTGTATTCCATTAGAATAATATCATATAATATGTAGTAGTTTTATACAAGTTGGTCCTGTTCTTCATGATTATGTCTTAGTAACAGCCTGCTGTTTGTTTGATGGAGGCAGTTGCTACTGAAGGAAATGATAATCTCTAGTAATGATGACCATAATATCTAAGGCAACAGAAGCGGTCCATTGTAGTGTTGAAAGTGTGTTTATAGAACTGAGAAGTTAGCTCAGTTGGTAAAAGGCTTGCCACACAACCACACAAGCACCTGAGTTCAGATCCCTAGCGCCCTTGTGAAAAACAAGGTATGGGGCTGGGTAGACAGAGCCAGGGGGATTTCTGACCAATCAGTGCTCCAGGTTCAGTGAGAGATCCTGACTTAAGAAATTGGGAGAAGAGAGACTGAGGAAGATAGCCAACACCAACCTCTGGCCTCTATACACTCCCACTCCCACACACACAGGGGTGAGGGAGAGGGAGGGAGAAAGCAGAGAGAAAGGGAAGCAGGGAGAGATAGGGAGAGAGGGAGGGAGAATGAGAATGTGTTCATAGTCTGTCAGAAATTGCTCCTGGCACAGAGGTGATGGCTTACATCTTAGCTGAAAGGAAGGCAGTNTCTTTATTTACCATGCATTGACTTTCTGAATAACAGCACCACTTTATAGAAAAATAATTGCAACCCTGATCCCAACAAGGTAGTTGTAAAATGTACATGCATTTCCCATGGATAGAGACCATTTGAAACAACGCTAACTTTCGGCAGACATTCTCCACATTGGTTTTCAAAACAAGCTTTTATGTGAGACCTGGTTGATTTTCCGTTTGTTCTAGAAGTCATTAATCTTTACTGTGAGTAAATATTATATTTCACTGACCTGGAGCTTTAGCTTGGAGCTCC